>JAFVLL020001443.1:0-20000 GCA_021397915.2 Tor tambroides
AATAATAATAATAATAATAATAATAATAATATATTTTAATAGTTTATATTTTTATGTAAGAATATTAATATACACTATTAATATATTTAATATTATAAATAATATATAATTTATACAATGCAAATTATTTACACATCTTGTTAGTATTTGTTTTACTGCAATAAATAATAATAATAATAATAATAATAATAATAATAATAACAGAAAAAAATATATTTATTTGTTTATTTTCATTTAATTTTATTTCGGGGTGAAGTATCTCCATAAAATTCAGTTGCAGGGTGAACACACACACACAAAACTAGTCAGACAGGATGCAAACTGGAGGGATAATTTTGCGTGCCGTATGACTTGTCACAGTAAGTTATTAAAGTGGAGGAGCGCTCCCAGCACACGTATACACAGCACTCTTCAAACATCCCACATGTGGTTGGAGTTAGTGTGTCCAGGTTAGCGTGTCTGACCTCAATCTGATAAGTTACACTTCATGTCTTGCAAAGCTGAAATATTCCTGTGAGGCTGCAATGCAAAAACCATGCATAGACGTCCCAACATGACCAAAATGACCAAGGGAAAGAATGACTTCAAGAGAGGCAATGAAAGAGTGAGAGGCCCAGGACAGCAGAGGAACACTATGGCTATTGTCCGCTTGACCTGATTTACTGTCTGTAAACTGTCGCTTTCTCCACTTCCTGTCAATCAATGAGACAGAACACTTGCTGGTGGCAGGATTAGGAGAATGTGTTTCGGCAGACGGGGATGAAGTTCAGGGCTAAAAGAATACACATGAGGAGAAAGTTTTCAAACACAAATAATGGCACAGTTCAACCAATGAACATCCACCATTTGTCATCCACCAATTACAACACAACAAGGACTGCGCACGCGGTTAGGTTTCCACCTCAGGCACAGTGCGTAAAACAATATATTTATTTATTTATATTGTTTATAAGTTAGTTAAATGTAAGCTTATTATAAAAAAGCTAGGGAAACCGCTTTGAATTATGTGTTATGCTATACTTTTTGGTAGGGACCGTCATGAGTGATTTTTACTTCCACAATATCATTGTTGCACTATTTTGTGCATCCCTAAATTATTATTGATTTGTAAATTGTTTTGAATAAAATGTTCATAAATGTAAAAGTAAATTATCTCACACATTATATATAGAGAAGACTTAATCCCACCCATAATAGCTATGGCCAGTGCATGATCTCAAAAATACGGTATAATTCTCATCATTATGACCAAATATCATATTTTATAATATTTTTTTTAAAATAATAATTAATACAACATACATAATTTTAAATATGTATTTTATGCATCTTAGCATATTTATGCATATTTAATGTAGTGCAGTTATAAAACAAAATAGAAAACTTTATTATTACTATAATGTGAAAAGGGGTATTAAATATTATTTAAATATTATATAATTATAAAAATAAAAATATATAATGTAACTAATATTAAAAAAATATTTAAACATTATATATAAAAACATTAAAAACTTTATATGTTTAAAATTATACATAATACATAATTTATACAGTGCATCTGCTAAATGAAATGTTAAATGTAAATGTAAATCTCACACATGTATACAGGCAAGACCTAACCACACCCACCCTGCACTGACCACGCCCGTTCTGTCATAACCACGCCCACTGTATCCTAACCACACCCATCATAGCCATAGGTCTCAGAAATACAGCACAAATAGATGACAGCTTACACATAGCCCACATTCTCACATGGACCCTCATATACACACAGACACATAAACATTAAAGACATTCCACTTACCACATGGAAACTGACATGGAAATCTAACTCCACTCAAAACAAATGTTCAAAAGTAGCACAAACAACACTTCAAGAATCCTGCACATGCTTAGACTTAGATCCTCATATGACACCGCACAGCTCCAGTAAACTGCCAGGAAATCGCACACAAATTACACTGACGTGTTTTTAACGGCTAAATTTTTTTGCCCGAGCCATCTGTTACAACAATATTGCAATGCTTGTTATGAACTTATGTAACAGATCTGTTATATGATAGCTCTATTACAAGGTGTCACCATGAAAGGTGCAATGTTGTTTGTATAAACAGAATAAAAAATCTGTTAACAGTGTTGATTTAATGTGTTGGAACTCTTAGACTGAAAATGTTGACTTTGTTAAATTATATTTTAATGCTGAAAAATAATTAATTTATTAAATAAAAGTTGCATTTTTGTGTGTTTGTCATGTGCTAAAACATTCCATACAGACCATGTAAAAACCATAAGTGGGTGATGTTGCATCCGTTACGTTGCTATCCCATATAAGTAAGCCTGCAAGAGTGGTTTATTGATTGATTGATTGATTGATTGATTACCACCCTATCCAGTCATAACATGTCCCTACTGTCAGATATAGAATTGAAATATGTGTTATCTAGAGGACATACATTGTTGTTCTCTTTTATTGAAAAACAGAAAAAACAGGTTTTACCTGGGAAGTGTTTAGCCACGGCAGCGTTTTAGTTCCACATTAAAAAATAAAAAAATAAAAATCTAAGATTATGAGAGTAAAGTCATAATATTTTAAGAAAGAAGTCAAAATTACAAGAATAAAATCATAGCTATACATGAATAAAATCTAAATATTTTGAGAATAAAGTCAAAATAATGAGAACTGTAATTCTGTAATATTTTGATTTAATTCTTGTAATTTCATCTTTATTCTCAAAATATTTCAACTTTATTCTTGTAATTTCGACCTTATTCTCAAAATATTTTGACTTTATTCTAGTAATTTTGACTTTATTTTCAAAATATTTTGACTTAATTCTCATAATTTCATCTTTATTCTCAAAATATTTCGACTTTATTCTGGTAATTTTGACCTTATTCTAAATATTTTGAGAATAAAGTTGAAATTACTTGAAAGGACAAAATATTTGAGAATAAAGTCAAAATATTTCGACTTTAATCTCATAATCTTAGATTTTTTACATTTTTTAACGTGGCACTAAAACGTATAACAATTGTATATGTACAACAAATGTATATTATTTGTTAATGTATAACAAATAATCACATAATAATCAATATATCCAGATACCATACTTTTTATTTTCTCTCTTATTCATTCATTCATTCATTCATTCAAAACTCAAGGTAACTCACTTGGTGTGAGTTTAGGGGGTTCACTATACCTGTGAAATGCTTGGGAAACCTGTTTGGAAACAATTATTGTTGCAATTTCATTTAGCAACACTAGGGGTGCAGAACTGCAGCCACATTTTTTTTTTTTTTTTTACTGGTTTGAAACAAAGTTTTTTTAGCCAGTGTGACGTCTATATTGCTTCAAACTGGCTTGATTTGTTTGGACGTACTTGTAGACTGTACTGAAATCTTGCTGCTTTGAGCACCCTTGATTAGAAGTGGCCATGAAGGCCACCTCACCTCTACTGACCTCCTGATACACCCCGTTCCCCTGAGGACCACCGAAGACCTCCTAGTCAATAAACAAACACTGCAGATTGATAACACACACACGCTCACTCAGATAATGCCCCACTGTATCTAACCTCCTTTCGTCTTGGCACTCTGTAGTCACTCCTTCTCACTACAGACAAACACAAACACACAAAAGATCTCAGTATCATGACTGTTGTCATGGATTCCTGCAGAGGTACACATAATTACTCTTGTCTTAATCACACTCTTTTGTCTCCAAAGCACATTCCCCTGATGGGTAATGAGAGAGGGCTGATCCCTGAGTCACCCTCTCTGAGAGAGGGCTTGTAAACTTATATAGCTAATAAAGGGCGACTCAAGAAAACAGTCGTTGCTCTTAAGGGCTCGCTGTGGCTGAGTGCTGATGGACAACTTTATACTAAGAGGGTATTGTGTGCATTTTTGGCCACAATGCAAAATGCTCGCAGAGCTCTGGAGATATAAATACAATCACTTTATGCCACGGTTTATTACGGCCCACATGCACCGAGGAGCAGATGGAAAGGCCTGTGAGCCACCAGGAGCGCAAGGAAGACAAGAAGACGAATGGATAAACCAAGGTTCCCCTCTCATACACACATGCTTGTGTTTCTGCCCTGGCACCTGAGAGCGTTTAAAAATTACTATGATTTGTGTGTGACTGCTTAATGTCTTCACCAGCTGTGCGAGCTGCCCAGGGGGTTTATTGGGATATTGTGCTCCGCTCTACATTCCTGAAGTGTGAACATACACTGATATAATGGCACATACGCATTCACAGGGAATCTAATATCGCACATGGCCATTCAGAAGAACAAACAAAGTTTGATTTTACAGAAAGAGACTGTGATATAGACATGGTTAAGTACAGCAAAAATTGCATGCATGGCAGGAAGGTCACTGCTTTCTTTCTCATGAGGCAGAACGTTGTGGATTTACGAGCACATGAAGGTGTAACGGAGAACATTTCATATCGCAATGAAAGTATGTTCAGTTGCGTGCGCGTGTTTGAGAGAAAATGACACTTACAGAAATTTTGATACTATCGGATGTTCACAATGTAGTCACACCGATTTTGCAGTCATGGTGATTAAAAAAAAAATAAGCAAAAGTTATTTTAATTTGGCCATCAAGTTTCCTAAACCTGAAAATAAAATAAAATAAAATAAAATAAAATAAAATAAAATAAAATAATTTCATTTTATTTTATTTAAAATTAAATTAAAATTAAATAAAATAAAAAAAATATATTTTTTTGTAAAAATAAAAATTTAAATACATACATACATACATACATTTATTTCAGTAAGGGCATGCAAAATGTTGCAAATTTCTATTGGTGCAGATCTGTAAAGTTACAGAGTTCTATTTCAAATAAATCATATTTTTAAACTGTTCAACAAAGAATACTGAAAGAAAAAAAAGTATCAGTTTCCACAAAAAAATATTAAACAGCACAGCTGTTTTCAACATTAATAATAATAATATGAAAGCTGGCTTTATAGGAGACTTTTAAAAATGTGTGAAAAAAAGCACACCAACACAAATAATATTGCATGTTTATTTATTTATTTATTTATTTATTATTTTTAATTATGTATTCATATACTGGTGCATATAAACAATAATAAAAATAATAATAAAAATATTAATGAACTGTGTTAATTTAGTGAAAAACAGTGTAAAAACGAATTTTATAATTTTTTAATGATCTTTTATTTATCATATTATTTTTTTGTGAAGTAAAGAATACCTCCACATATAATCACAATTCTTGACTGTATTTAAGCATGATAAAGACTTTAGAGAACCCTGTTTTGATCCAGTAAATCTCTGTTACATTTTACAACAGCAACAAAAAAACATCAAGCTTTTGGCTGCTTATAAACAAATGGAAAATTTTACAGCACTGACATTCAGACAAACATTTGCCCTGTGACCCCGTCCTCTTTCCTGTTATTTTCCAGGGTGTCTACCCCACCCCCAAAGTCCAATTAAGATTTCCAAAATCCTCACGATGGCTCACGTTACTACAAGACAACAGGACGGTGCTTGAAAACAGGCAGATAGGCAGGGTTGAGAGCACAGGGATGTGATGCAATTGAAGATGGGTAACTGGAGAAGCTGTAATGTCTTCTGACCCTGAGCAGAGCCGCTCTGCAGAGTCATGCCCAGCCAGCACTGTTAAACTGAGGATGAGTAAAGGTGATGAAGACAAGCAGCTGACATGACATGTCAAACAGTGACGGCAGTGTTTCAAACACATAAAAAAAAAAAAAACTTTAACTAGATGGAGCATTTAAAGGTGAATGTGTAGTTTCTGGGAATGCAAAAATGGCAAGTTTTTAAACAAGTTTCTGTCTTCCATTGGTCAGACAAACAGATAATTCCACCCCCAAACTTACACGATTGGTCGAGTCGATGTTGCTGTGTTGGACTGGTTATAATGTTATTAATACTTCACACATACAAAGACACAATGATATCATTAAGGACGTGCATTTAGTATAGCAATGAATCAATGGTTTTATAACGCACATCAGAGATGAAAGCCACAATGTGTTGCTGAAATAAGATTAACATACGGTGTGCAAGCTCAAGTGGTTTGCATGCGTAAAGGGACTGAAGAGCACTTGTGTCTCTGATTCCCATTACAAGATTCAAAGCAGCCATATCCTGGCAATCTTGTGGTCAGGGACACCATTCCTCTTTTCCCCACTTCAAGTGAACAGAATTCCAGTCCAACGGCCTTCAGCCCCAGCAACAGAATGGCTCATTTCCAGTTAGGAGAAGAAATCCCACCACTCACACAGTTTCCAGCGCCACTACACAGAATTCCCACCGCAAGCAACAGACAAAGAAGAGCAAATGGTTTAATGGAGGGTGCATATGCAAGGTCGGAGAGATGCGTCAGTGTGCCAGTCAGCAGTCAGTTCGAAAAGTCACTTTCTTTTAGAAGAAATTATTCTAAATTGCCATTAATTTAGAAAAAGAAAGAAACAAAGAAAGAAAGAGAAAGAAAAAAGAAAGAAAGCTATTTCAGATTTTAAAACACTAAGCATCATACACTTTGTAAATGATTACAGAGAAAAAACTGGGCATTGTACACTAAACGACTGAGGATCAAACACTACCAGACTTTAAAATCATTTCGAAACACAATAAACTTGCACAGAAATGTGCCTTGTTGTTAGGAGACACGTGCGAAACAAAGGCTCAAGCTATTAAACATGTTTGATATCCTCCAACTGGATGGACTCACAGTCTGAAGTGAAAAAATGTCTGTGACAATCATACACTACGTGATTTTCTATGAAATCTGTCAACTCAAACCTGCAAACTGGCTCTGACTTTCTGCAGCAAGCATCAACTTTTCCACACTGTAAATCAGGGCAGAAATCTGGATAAAAGTTTTGCAGTGTATCCCAGCCTTTTGGTACGGAGCCCCACACATGACATGCAGGGGAAAAAAAGTAAACTGTGCGCACAATTTACTAATTCATTCCCTTGGTTTACTAAAACATGCATAAGATTTAATAATTCATTCCCTCGTTTTAAGTAATCGTGTGCACGAAATAATAATGAGTTCCCTTGGATTACTAAAACGTGAGCACAATTTCATAATTTGTTCCCTCGTTTTAAGTAATTGTGCGGACGAAATTATAATTCGTCCCTCGGTTTAATAAATTGTGCACAAAATTGAATGATTCCTTCCCTCATTTTAAGTAATTGTGCGCACAAAATAATAATTTGTTCCTTCGTTTTAAGTAATAGTGCGGACAAAATAATAATTTGTTCCCTCGGTTTACAAAATTATGCGTACGATTTAATAATTTGTTCCCTCATTTCATTTTTTTCCCCCCTGCATGTCACGTATGAGAAAATTTTATAGTCCAAAAAACAAACAAACAAACAAAAAAAAACCTTAAATCTGCTTTGGAGGTTTTAACAGGGTTTGGGCACTTTTCTGCTGTGAGCTGTTCCAGCTCAAACCACATTAAACTGGTTTAATCATTTCATTTACATTTCATATTTATGAAAAACAAAATATCTTGTAAAAGTTATATAAACTGTTAGGTCAACTATCTTAAAAATTTGAAACACTTTGAAACTGAAAAAAAAAAAAAAAAAAAAAAAAAAACTTGAAATTGAATTTAAAATGTTTAAAAAGTCTTTAAGATAGTCAGTGGCTAATTGTACTATTGTCATTATCGTCAAAAGGCAATCTGAGTTGCGCCAGATAAGCTTCAAGTGATTTTGCCCTGAAATCAAATCGAATAATAAAGTAGTTTTAGAGTTAGCACATAGATTAAGAATGGCAATGAATAAACAATGATTAAACAATGAATAAACGATTTTATAAAGCACAACAAAGGTTAAAGATTGTAAGAAAGAGAGAACAACAATCAAGTCTTAGCATGCTACACTAAGCATACAATGCTACACTGCAACACTATCGCTCACTGCTCTAATTGCTTAACAGCAGGCAGTCAGGGGCTAAATGACTATGCGCTCAGCACTGAGTTGAAATAGCCCAGTAAAGAATAATTATTTGCTAAGCAATATGGCTGACAGTCTACAGTATCTCCATTCACAATGTTCTGCATCTCAGAGTTTGTCAACCCACTATTGAGATCCATAAAAGAGAAACCAAACTTCCAGAAGAACTGTTTGTTCCTGACCTTGCCATTCTAGGATCACCAAACTGTGTTTGTGCAACAGGCTGAGAGCTCAGTATGATCGCTCAATCATCATGTCAAGTTTCAATGCTAAAGAGTTTAGAAATAGCAACAACTTTGTAGAACAGTCGTATAGTATCAGAGTGCCATCTAGTGGTGGTTTGACCTGTCAAATTCACTCATCCAGTGCTTAATCAACAGAATAGTAGTAGTAGTCCAAGAAGCAATTCTTCAAAATTCTGAAAGTACACATCAAACCCTCTATGGAGTCATTTAGGGGGCTCTGTTATGTATCATGAGGCAAAAAAGGAGACAGATCAACAGTTGACGCAACTCTAAAAGAGAAGGTGCAAAGGGGCTGGCGTCTAGATACAGATATCTGAGTAATACATGTCCTAAGTGAACCTGGAAAGCATCAATGTGATGTTTTGAGGAACTTATGCAAGCAAGATATGTCACCCCTATGAGCCATTAATCAGTAAACCATAAACAAACATGAGTGATAGGATGCATTAGTCAAACGGAGTCATTTGGAGCATTGTTATTTCATTGTAGCTGTGTGTGTGTGTGTGTGTGTGTGTGTGTGTGTGTGTATGTGAGGCGGAGGAAAGACTTGCATAAATCCTTCCATTGTAGCTTACATTTGTTTATGTCACACATACAGAACAGGGTTTGCCACCTTGACCTCATTAACACACAGCAATCAGCAACCACAGCAGCAATGCTGATTGCTGAACACACGGAACACCAAAACAAATAAACCAGTTGATAGTGACAGACAGAGGTGAAACGTGTGGAGGGTCAAACGGGGCTAGGACTGATGAAGAGTCTGACCCACAAACTCTTGTAACACTGAACTATATGTGGTCTTATATTCTAGGCAAACACTACTGTGGTGATACCATGGAACAAATGGTATCACATAGCAATACAATAATACTAAATGTTTACCACATTTACATACCTTGAAATAAATTTGAATGTTTTCAATATTTAATATAATGTAATATCATATCATATCATATCGTATCATATCATATCATATATAATGTACAGAAGTCTCCTGTGCTCATGAGGGCTGTATTTATTTGATCCAAAAAATAAAAATAAAAAATAAATAAATAATAAAAACAATAATATTGTGAAATATTATTACAACTGATAATAATTGTTTTCTATTTTAATATATTTTAAAATGTAATTTATTCCTGTGATTCAAACCTGAATTGTCAGCATCTCCAGCACTCCAGTTTTCACTGTCACATGGTCTTTCAATAATCATTGTAATATGCTGATTTGCTGCTCAAGAGACATTTCTTATCATTTGAAATGAAATTAAATGAATAATAAGAAATATTTCTTATTATCAATGTTGAAAATAGTTATTTTTCTTATTCACTTCTTTGATAAAAAGAACGTTCAAAAGAACAGCATTTGTTTGAAATAGTACTACTCATACTGCCCTGAATTTTTGAATGACATAACATAACATAACATAACATAACATAACATAACATAACATAACATAAAAAAATAGAAATTGAAAAAAAAAATATTGTCATGTTCAACATTCAGCAACATGGGAATGTTTCTTTCAGTTTTTTTTTTTTTTAATCGTTCACCTTCTAAAAAAGTACAATGATTCCTCTCTAGATACTGCATATTTTACCCATAAGATTTTTCTATAGTTCAAAAGAACAGCATTTATTTGACACAGAAATCTTTTGTAACATTATTAATAGATTTACTGTCACTTTAATGCATCCTTGTATTAATTTCTTTAAAAAAATCTTACTCCTCTGAATTTTTTAATAACATAATAATATAATATAATATAATATAATATAATATAATAATTTAAAAAATAATTAAATTGAAATAATAATAATAATAATAATAATAATAATAATAATAATAATAAACATTTTATTATCAGGTTACATTGAGTTTTTTTTTTTTCAATTTTTTTTTCGGTGATCATTCACCTTCAAGAAAAGTATAATGATTCCTCTCTAAATGTTGCATATTTTACCTACAAGAATGTTCTATAGTTCACAATGATAACTTTCCATACCAGCACACACCCACACGCACACTTACTCTTCACCAGTCGCACACTCCACATGCTTACGACAAAAAGAAGCAACAAGTCGGCCACAAATCACTCTTGCACCCCTCAGAGACAAAACCCCGTCATGCCCCGTCTCATCTAGTGACTCTGGAGACCCGTGCGTCCCGGGGGTCTTATGTAAGACCTGGCGGCCAAGCGCGGCCGCTCTTCGCAGGCCAGTGTAAGCTTGGCACGGTCCCCGTGCTCCACTGCAGGGGAAAATAAACCATGGATTGAAAGCGCAAACAGCCCAGGTCAGCAGCAGGGCCTGGCCATTATTAAAGCATGTTTTCCCAGCATTGATGGATGCAGTGCAGTTATTGAATGGAGAACAGCGTCCCCACTCTGAGCTGCGGTTGCCGCTCACGCGCTCTCTCGCACACAACCGCACGCCACACATGCACTTTATCGAGGGCATGAGAGTCAGGCGGTCAACCGACATACGTTTTATATATGAGGTCTGCTGTGCGTCTACTCATAAACCTCAGTTACCTAATCTGAGTGTAACAAGTTCCCTCATTGGGCTGCCAAAACCTAGTGATTCATCACTGCCATTGAAGAATAGGCTGAGATAGAAGGAGTCGGGGGGAGATATTCTTCCTCTATACGTGTTGGCTGGGACCCAAGAACATTCTGTACCATTCAGATGAGCGGACAGCAAATGACGTATACATTTTTACACTCCTTTCAGTTCAACCCTGCAAACCCCCTCCCCAACACTCACACACACACACACACACATATAGTGTACACCACTTACAGATGCTAAACACAACCAGCTGTAAAGCCAGTAAATCCAACCAAAAAGAGAGAAAGAGAAAGCCAAGAGTGAAAAGGAGAGATAGAAACGCTTTGTCACAACCCTAAACTGTCAAGCTATAGCTGTCTTCCTTTCCTTCAGGCAACAAACTGTTAGTTCAACAGCAAGTCTCAACTGATATTTTGTCAGTTCATATTAATGCGCTGCACTTCAGAGAACTTTCTTAGAAGCTTCTAATTAATTATATTCACAATTACACTGAGGCAAACCACAGCTTGTGTCCGAATACATTCCCATAGGAAGGTATTATGGCTCAGGGGTTGGTCTTTCATTGCTCTGGATGCCAGGTAATGGTGCAAGTTATGATTCAATTAATTATTGATTATCCAAAATGCCGCTGGATAAATAGTTGACGTAAGAGTATAGAAATGTATTAGAATATTTCTGCATAATCAGATGTTTGATTATTAATATAAAGTCTGGTCCAGTTTGCTTAGTTTAGCCAAAAAACACCCACTTACACAGGAAATAAATGTCTGACCAACTTGAGAAGCAAATCAACATATGCCATATTTATATGCCATTCAAAGGCAGGCAGTACTTTAATATGTATCAAACACCACAATTTTTTCATGCACCATAATCCAAATCTTCAGAATCCATATGAATGCAAGGAACAGAACCAAATCCAAGCCTTCATTCGGCGAGCTTCATCTCCATCCTGAGCAGCGACCATAAGCATCAAAACCCACACTGACGCGCTCGTTACAAATTCAGAAATTTCCGTTTCTAAAAGCTTTAAGACAGGTTTTACAGCGAAAATCGAAATCTCCTAATGATATAAAAGATTTGTGGTAACACTTTAGAACATTGTTCCATCATTAATGACTAACTACACAAGAACACATGAGTAACGCAATATTAGCACTCTAGTAACTACTAGTAACTACCAATAAACTCTGATTAATGAATTAGTAAGTGATAGTGCTTAGTCGAATGTGGTAGTTCACTATTAGCTAATTAGTAACTATTATTTTTCATACCTCCCTAAGAACTACTGAGAACTACTGTATACAGGTTCATAATTAATAGGAATAATACATAATGTATAATTAATTCTAAAGTAAAGGTCATGGTAACCCACTAGTAATGACTCAAGTATTACCAAATTCTTCAGAAGGAATTACTAATTATTTGGATCAGTATTCTAAAGTGATGATCATGATAACCCCCTTGTAATGACTGAAATCATTGTAAGCTTTTGAGAGTTTTGTAAAGTATTGGATAGTAACTATTCAGGTGGTACTACATCCTTCTAAAGTGAAGATCGTGATAGCTCCTTAGTAATTGTAGGTTTGGTTAGTAATTCATTTAGTAACACTTAAATCAGTACTAGCGGGTTACCATTTTAGAATACTGATCCAAATAATTTGTAATTTCTTCAGAAGGATGTAGTAACACATCAGTCATTACTATCCAAAACCTTACATATTTTCAAAAGGTTACAAGGATGTCAGTCAATATTAGGGAGTTATCATTCTTTTCACTTTAGATACTGATCCAAGTAATTAGTAGTTCCTTCAGAAGGATTTGGTAATTCTTGAGTCATTACTAGTGGGTTACCATGATCTTCATTTTAGAATTAATTATAGGCTACATTATGCATAATTCACATTAATTATGAACCTGTATACAGTAGTTCTTAGTAGTTCCCCAGGATGTGCTGTGTGATAAAACTGCACATTTTAGAGTGGCCTTTTATTGTGGCCAGCCTAAGGCACACTTGTGCAATAATCATGCTGTCTAATCAGCATCTTGATATGCCACACCTGTGAGGTGGATGGATTATCTCGGCAAAGGAGAAGTGCTCACTAACACAGATTTAGACAAATTTATGAACAATATTTGAGAGAAATAGGCCTTTTGTGTACATAGAAAAAGTCTTAGATCTTTGAGTTCAGCTCATGAAAAATGGGGGCAAAATAGCTAATAGTGAACTACCAGTTTCAACTGAGCGCTGTTACTAAATCATTAATCAGAGTTTCTTGTTAGGTAATAGTAGTTACTACAATGTTAATAGTGCATTAGTCACTTGTTCCTGTGTAGTTATTCATTAACGAAGGAACAGTATTCTAAAGTGTTACCAGATTCGTAAATATTTTAAATTTTTTAGCGTAGCAAATTTAACTTTTTTAAATGTTTTAATATGTCTAAATTGTACGTTTCAGCATCAATCAAAACATACAAAAATGTAAGTTCTTTTTTTACCATAGTATGATGCAACATTTGAGAAATGAAGTAGCTAGTAGTTACACAGTTTGCCAAAACAGTTTGTTGTTTGAAGAACATTGGTTTGACAATATAGGACTGTTGTTAATGATATTGTCACATAGGGCATGAGGTAATAACTTCTGCTAATTAATGTCAGATTTTTTGCTGTTAATAATGAATATGACATCTGAGGAATATTTTAGTTTTTGTTCTCCATCATTTAACTTTATTTTCAGATGTTTGATTCAGTAGCAGATTCCCCCAGGATTCTAGAGCACATGCACACTCTTTAATAATAGTGCTTTCATTCTCTTGACAGACTAAAAGATGTAGAATGAAATTTGTATGCATATGGAATAAAAGTTGTACTGCATTTTAGCTCGCTTATTTTGTGCACAAGCGTGATTTACTAAAGCCGTGACACTTCTAACTACAATTATAGAGCTGAAGTTTCAGCCACTCAACTCTGTGATTCTGTTTGTGAGAGTTATTAAAACTGTATTTGAGAATCACCGAATTGTTGAACTATGTTGACAA
Source organism: Tor tambroides (assembly GCA_021397915.2). Taxonomy (NCBI): domain Eukaryota; kingdom Metazoa; phylum Chordata; class Actinopteri; order Cypriniformes; family Cyprinidae; genus Tor; species Tor tambroides. The sequence goes on from JAFVLL020001443.1 coordinate 13,850, forward strand.
AGATGAAATTTGCAACCATAGTTGACTAACAATGTTTTTCGTATAGACTGTATATTGTATAGTCATATACTATATAGGCTAGTGTCTTTTCCGTGAAGAAAAATTGGAGAATCAGGAGGTTCTCCATTTGCTCTCAATTTTGTTATATTGTTTTCTAGGAAGTACAATTAATTAAAACTGTAAAATCTAATTAGTGATTTTCCTTTCTTGGAACTTAATATTTATAATAAATTAACTAATCATAATAGAACCAATTATTTTTCCCTTGTTTTTTAGCCCAGTATCCAAGTGAATGCTTGAGGCCAGTCTAGCAATATCTATAACAAGTTTGATTTATTGCGTAACTTCAACGAAACAGCTTACGCAATTAGGCCTGAAATAAACCCAGCGACTACTCCCTTCCACTATAGTCTATCGCCAGCCTCCAACAACACATATGTGACTTAAATGGCACACAGTCCAGTTCCTATAACTACCCAACTTCTACATTCTCTCTCTCTCTTTATAGGGCAACAGTTATTGCAATCATTTCTGCTCTTCATAAAGGAGCATTGATTTGCAGGCTGGAGTACCTCCTGCTTTAGCTTTTGTCCAGCTTGTAAAAGTCTGTGTTACAGTAAAGGCGAATAATGTGGAGTGTTGTTCAGGCCCTGGCTGGACAAGCCTAAGACAACTGTTCCGACTCCTCAGAGACCAACTCAGCAGAAACTTGAGCAATTAAGAGGGAAAGAGTGAAGTTTGGAGCAGTCAAGGCCATAAACACCACTTATGAAATGTTATGAAGTGCTATGATTCAGATCCAGTATATGAAAATAAAATATATTTTCAAACCAGTTGAACGAGGGTGTATAGCCGTGACCCAAGCATGAGAACGACCAGAAACAGCCTTAGGAAATGAAAAAGAAATTAAAAGTGTGTGTGCTACATTCATTGAGTGCTAGTTTTAATGTATTTGGATTTGCACGGGTTTATTTAGGCACAATGAAAATGGGTTTCTTGGATGGAGCATTTGAAGAGGCAAGAGCTCTGAGGGCAGTCAAATATCAAGAACACAATAATGCTCTGCGAAACATCCAGTTCCTGTCTTTCATCATATTCGGCATTCTTTATATATTCAGTTGTTGACTCAAATTTATAGTAATACAGTTGTGCATTCAGGTATGTAACTTTCGTTATGTTTGATTTGGAGAGCTTCATGTCCTTAGGTCCACATTGAAATTGATGTTTACCAGAGGTTTCTTTATGGAGCTGACCTTTATCCTGGGTTCCAGATGAAAGCTCATAGCAAGGTACAGTATATGTGTGTCTAACCATAACATATGTGTTCTGTGGGTGTAAGACAGAGTTTCAGTCAGAACCCTTAAAGCTGTATGAATGAAATTATGTTAATGAAGAATTTCTTAGAACCTTAATTCAAAATGCCTGAAAGTTCTGTGGCGCTTTACAATTTCCACAACAACCCTTGTAAAAAGATCTATTATAAAACTCATAGTTGCAGCTCTACACTCCTAAAAGTTCCATTTTGGGTTCCGCAAAGAACATTTGAGAGAATAGTTCTTAAAAGAGCCATTTTAATAATTATTAAAGAAATTTAAAGTTCTTCATGGAATTATGATAAACAAACTGAGTGTAAACTATTAGAGGAACTATTGCACAATAGTGTTGCAATATCATATCGGTATTCCTGTTGCAATGTGGAATCAGTAATTACTTTGGTAAACCACAATATGTATATCACTGTCAAAACAGTTGACAGTTGAGATATACAGTATAAATGTAATATAAATTTAGATATTTAAATATTTGTATTGCTGTAAATAAACACATCATTATCTATTTAATATATATCTAACATTTCTCTAGATGCTATTTGAAACATTGATCATATCACATAATATTTCTGGAAATACCCCATGCTGTGAGTATGATAACATGTTTATGGACAATTTAAAAAAGTACTATTTTTAAAAACTGGGGTCTAGACAGATTGTACAAAATCGCACGAGTGAGGTCATATGAATTTGAAAAATACATACGAATTGGTTGTGAGATAGTGTTGATTTGTTACTACTACATGCACAGAAAAATAATGGTAATTATAAAACAAACAAACAAATAAATAAAATAAGCAAGCCTTTGAGGTAAAATTGGTAAAGGCACATTTAGCACTTGGCATGTGTTTATTTTAGGCTCTGACTTATTTTTAAAATAACCAACTAAAGAAAATTACACCCTTGCTTGAGAAGAATCTTAACTGAGATAACATTTGAATGAGACGCTTCAGAAGTCCAGCTTCTATGAGTCAATGTCTGACTGAATGTAGAGGAAAGGCAGAATCAAAACATGAATTCCAGTTTCTTAGTGGTTATATGTGTGTGTGTGTGTGTGTGTGTGTGTGTGTGTGTGTGTGTGTGTGTGAAAGAGAGAGGTGAAACATGTTCATGCAGGCTTTATGCTTTGCAATAGAAGCGTGGGTGTGGTGAAAATCATGATTAATTGAGGTTTAGCCAGATAGAACAATAAACATGGCAGAGGTTGGATGGTTCAGATCACTTCACAAGGAGCATTTAAAAAAAAAAAATCTCAAACCTTCTAATTTAAGATGGCTAAAAACTCCCTTCACAACATTTGTGTGAGAGACGTTGATTTTCCTTCCTCGTAGAGTGTGTTATTTTAACCTGAAGGCTGTTAAGGCAGATGACTGTCGTCATTTGGTTTTGCAACAGATAAATATTTGCAAGTGTGCTGTGCTAACACACCATCTCTCGCTCCCGTACACACACGCAAATACATTGACAAGCTGATTGCTGCTCTGAATTATGGCCAGAGAAGTTTGAAAGGAACGTCTTTTGCTTTTTTCAAAGAGATTATAAAGACATCTTGGCAGATCGTTGGAGAGACATTTAAAGTTCTTCCAGATGGTCCCCTGAAGTCTCCTTATAAAAGAGCCCCTTGTTTTATTGTTGCAAATGAAGTCAACTTCAATTGAATGACACAGTTGATGAGGCGTCAAGTTTGTTTGTGTTTATGTAGAAAAGTGGGTCGCTGTTAGCTTGTGTTGCTTGTCACATTTGTTACACAACATTAAAGGCCGTCTTTGTCATACCACTGGAGTTTGGTCATGTTACACAAATCTGAATAATTCATTACCTTCAAAAGTCATTTTAAGTTTGATATCTTGCTTTTCATCTGCACACAAGGGCCACTTTTGTTTTTAAATGGGTCAAATCATGAGGAATTAGATGTTCCTTGATCTTTCGAGATACAAGAGTTCATTGCACGATGAAAACATGCAGTAACTTTAAGAAGACATTTTCCTGAGTCCAAAAGGATCATCTATAGAAGCTAAGCAGCAAAACGGGATGTTAGAGTGATTGAGTTTGTGATGCTGGAAACTTAAAACATACCAACACCCACATTTAGACATCAGGGGTCAGAAATGTGGCCCACTCAGTCAGGGTGCGGTAATAAGAGTAGGACAGATGCTCCTGAATATCCTTCTGAAAGATCCCGTCTAATCTTTACGGTCTGAGTGGAATATTTTGTCTCAAATGGTTTTGTGACCCTGTTACAATGCAGTAATGCAAGGTTTGCAAAAAACTATGCTGGACCATATTGTAGAGTGTTTATATACAATTCCTAAAGGCACAGAAGTAAAACTTAGAAAATTAATTCTAAGGGTCGGAGAGAAGGTGGAAAATTGTCATGAATGAAGTTATGAATGGCCCCTTAATCATCCACTTTTTCAATGTCTTACAGCAGAAAGCCACTCCCTTTCTCACTTTTTGTCAGACAGGCTTCAGTTCACCTTTCTTCTGTTGTTTGCTTTAGATCAAGAGTCAAGTGATTCACAATGTCAGTTTGAAATGTCTAGATTGACAAATGTGTTTGTTGAACTCACAAACTAGCAAATAAACACAATGGACTGGCTAATGACCGATAGGCCAAGGAGTACCCATAATTCATCTGTGATTTAAACATTTCACCCAGTGGCCTCTTTCACAGCCTGTAATAGCAGCCCAAATGAATTTTTTTTTATTGCTCAGAGTTTGCTCTTTCATTGCTCAGGAGATTTAATGGATTTCTTAGTTGTATTCAAATGATCAACCTTGTCTCTGATTTTTCATTTTAAATGGCCTTATGTAAATCTTATGCTCACCAAGGCTGCATTTATTTGATTAAAATAAAAAAACAGTAATATTGTGATGTATTATTACAAATAAAAGAACTGTTTTCTATTTTAATATATTTTAAAATGTAATTTATTCCTGTGATGCAAAGCTGAATTTTCAGCATCATTACTCCAGTCTTCAGTGTCACATGATCCTTCAGAAATCATTCTAATATGCATTTATTAGAAATAGAAATCGTTGTAACATTTTAAATGTCTTCACTGTTACTTTTGTTCAATGTAACACATCCCTGCTGAATAAAAGTATTTACTTTTGAATAGTAGTTTATCAAATAAACGTGAATGGAATGGCTCAGAAATTTCAGCCATGGAGGAATCTGACAAGAAGTGTTCAAGTTTATATTTTGTTGTGGGTTTTGCAGCAAACTGCAATTTGCCACTCATAATTTGCGCAAAAAATGACATAACAAAAAGTACTAAATATTAACAACACTGTGTTCACATAATGAAGAGATGAATGTGAAGAGTTGGTGTGCTGAAGGGTAGCTGGTGAAGATACTGTGCGTATTTTCCATGTTGTTCCTCGGTCGCTGGAGAATTAGAGCGATACAAGAGTCTCCCACAGGTATCATTACCACCATACTGACCTCATTACATTTACAAGTTTTGCCCACTCTCTCTTTCTGCCTGCTCGCTGTCTCTCAGTGCATGTGGAGGGGGTCGACATGTCAGTAGACCCAAGAGGGACTTTTGGATAATCCAGAGAATATGGAACAGCTCATCACGTCAGAGACAGTTGTGTCATTGCTCTGGACCTTGTCACATTCACAATCGCCTTACAGCGCACACACACACACACACACATACACACACACACACACACACACACACACACACACACACACACAGCTGGCGCCTATCACCTCCAGCGCTGTGATTTTCCCACATGAAGAAAAAGCTTTTCTTTATCTGTTTACATCTACCAAGTCAGATGTTATTGTTTCAATCGCTTCCATCACTGTCAGTGTTGGGTGAAGCAGACATTGTGAAATCATTTGCGAATGTGTTTGTGCATGTTCATGTCACATGACAGTTTCATTTTGATGGCCTTAAAAACATCTCAAGATGTTAATCGAATTGAAACTCTGCACATTTTAACCAGACAAAGAGCAGCAGATGAAGTTACATAATGGCCCTAGGGCAGACACCATATTTAATTAAATTGAATTGAAAACATATTTTTAGTCATCATGGCAGTAGTAATTCATGACATGATGGAGAAGAGGGTTATAACAGGATATATATTTTCCAAGGTCTAGTTATGAACATTTTCAAAAAATTTAAGAGCTGATTCAGGTGTTTGAATCAAAGTGGTGGGTTTAACAGTCCCTATTAAAAGTGTGTGTTTATAAACACTCAATATATGTGATTCAAAATTATCGATTTTTCTTTTATGCCAAAAATCATTAGGATATTAAGTAAAGATCATGTTCCATGAAGACATTTTGTAAATTTCCTACCGTAAATATATCAAAACTTAATTTTTGATTAGTAATATGCATTGCTAAGAACTTCATTTGGACAAATTTAAAGGTGATTTTCTCAATATTCTGACTTTTTTTGCACCTTCAGGTTCCAGATTTTCAAATAGTTGTATCTCGGCCAAATATTGTCCTATCCTAACAAACCATACATCAATGGAAAGTTTATTTATTCAGCATTCAGATGATGTATAAATGTCTGTTTCAAAAAATTGACCCTTATGACTGGTTTTGTGATCCAGGGTCACAATACTGGCACACTATAAAAAACATCCTTGTTTTTACAGTTAAATTTACAGTTAAAAACGTCAGCCATGGTTTTCGGAAATTCGCCATACAGTAAATAATATGGTGACAATATTTCAAGTATTACAGGATGGTATATTGGTGCCTGTATATTTTATAACTAATAACTGAATATTTTACTAAGTTATAAACTTATAACTTACATAAAAAATAAGAAGAAACAAAAATAAAT
>JAFVLL020001443.1:22500-43846 GCA_021397915.2 Tor tambroides
TAGAGCAGGTCCTAAATATTTATATAGTGGAGCTCATGTACCCTGGACCACTTTTTTTTCCTTGTGAGTATCCACATACACCCACATCACTCACCATTCACTCTAAAAGTAGTGTTAGATAAATAACAGTCTAAAGGCCCGTTCACACCAAGAACGAGGGCTAGAACAATAACTAATCACTCCATCCTATCTAGAATAGTCAAGTCCAAACAACCAACAACAGTGACAAAGGAACAACATCATTGAAATAACTTTGTGGAATTCAGCGGTGTGAATGCTAATACATTTGTCATAATAGTTATCATTATAGTTTTTGTACTTGGTGTAAATGGGTCTTTATTCTTAATTATTCACTTGACATCAGTATATTTTGTCTATATTCACTTGACATTACTGTATGTGTGTGTCTCTCATTGTGCGAAGCGAGCAAAGAAAGGCTTACTCTGATGGAGATCAGCTGAGGTACATGTTCACATACACCACTCATTAAAGTACAAGCCTGCCATAAAACACCTAATCCTCCAGAGATTACATTAGAGTAAACTCCCTGAGCCTTTCATTTCAATCGCTGTCTGCAATGCAGCACATTTACTGTAAAATGTCCTTAAAGCTTATTTGACCTGTGATTTAATTTAGTTCTTTGATCTAGTACCATAAAAATAGTTTCCCCTACCTAGCAAAACAAAGAGATCTTTATATTGAAATGAACCTTTAGATGACCACATTCTGATGGAAAGGGATAAAAATGCTCAAGGGCCTTCAGTGTAAGTGTGAATAATGGCTGAACAAGAGATAGATAGATAGATAGATAGATAGATAGATAGATAGATAGATAGATAGATAGATAGATAGATAGATAGACAGACAGACAGACAGACAGACAGACAGACAAATAGACAGACCGACAGACAGACAGATAGACAGACAGATAGACAGACCGACAGATAGATGATAGATAGATAGATAGATAGATAGACAGACAGACAGACAGATAAATAGATAGACAGACAGACAGACAGACCGACAGATAGATGATAGATAGACAGACAGACAGATAAATAGACAGACCGACAGACAGACAGACAGATAGATAGACAGACAGACAGATAAATAGACAGACCGACAGACAGACAGATAGACAGACAGATAGACAGACAGACAGACAGACAGACAGACAGACAGACAGACCGACAGATAGATGATAGATAGATAGATAGATAGACAGACAGACAGATAAATAGACAGACCGACAGACAGACAGACAGACAGATAGATAGATAGATAGATAGATAGATAGACAGATAAATAGACAGACCGACAGACAGACAGACAGACCGACAGATAGATGATAGATAGATAGATAGATAGATAGATAGATAGACAGACAGATAAATAGACAGACCGACAGACAGACAGATAGATGATAGATGATAGATAGATAGATAGACAGACAGACAGATAAATAGACAGACCGACAGACAGACAGACAGATAGACAGACCGATAGATAGATAGATAGATAGATAGATAGACAGACAGACAGACAGATAGATGATAGATAGATAGATAGACAGACAGACAGACAGATAGACAGACCGATAGATAGATAGATAGATAGATAGATAGATAGATAGATAGATAGATAGATAGATAGATAGACAGACAGACAGACAGACAGACAGACAGACAGACAGACAGACAGACAAACCGAGATAGATAGATAGACAGACAGACAGACAGACCGACCGACCGACAAACCGAGATAGACAGACAGACAGACAGACAGACAGACAGACAGACAGATAGATAGATAGATAGATAGATAGATAGATAGATAGATAGATAGATAGATAGATAGATAGACCGACCAACAGACAGACAGACAGATAGATAGATAGATAGATGGATAGATAGATGGATAGATAGATGGATAGATAGATAGATAGACTGTGCTAGACTATGCAGGAGGGGAACCGATGTGTTGTTTCAAAACAAAAATAAGCCTTTTTCCTGACAGATGTTGATGAATAGAACAGCTGAGCTATGTACTGATATCTTGCTTGACAATTTTTATAAACTGTTGAGCAATTCATTAGAACCTAATGTATCCTGCTGATTGTAAATTAATAAAACATGTTATTTCCCATTGTTTGTGTGTAACTTTTGGGCTCAACAGAGCCTTATTTCAGTGAGATACTGACAATCAGCATGCATACTGGGAAGGAAGAGAACCTTGTCATTTGACTGGGGGATAGTTCCAGTTTTCATCCTCGAGAAACAGTCCACAGATGATGAGAAACAGCCTGGGAAAGAAGACTTTAGTTCTCTTCAAAGTTAAACTGGCAACTATCATAAAACTAGGCAGAGCACCTGGTCTACTAGCTACATAAAGGAGCATAAGCTATAGTGGAGACAGGGGCTTCACTATAGCTATTTGATTGCTGTCCTACAAACTGAAAATAAGTCCAACATTTTGAAAATGTTTGTTTATTTGTTTGAGCAGCAAAACATCATATAAGAATGATTTCTGAAGGATCATGTGACACTGAAGACTAGAGTAATGATGCTGAAAATTCAGCTTTGAATCACAGAAATAAATTACATTTTAAAATCTATTCAAATAGAATACAGTTAATATGAATTGCAATATTATTTCACAATATTGCTGTTTTTAGTGTATTTTCGATCAAATTCCGCAGCCTTGGTGAGCATAAGAGACTTTTTTTTTTTTAAACATTCAAAAATCTTACCAACCCCAAACATTTGAACAGTAACATTTGAATATGTTTATTAAAGTTCTCTTTTCTGCAGCTTGTAAAACGTAACACTGCTCAGGCTCTAGCTAATTCACCATTTTACCTTCTTTTGTAATCTCTCTTTCTCTCTCTATCACTCTTGCTCTCTGTGACCCCTGACCTTTAATAAACAACAGTTGATCCAGAGTATGTGGATAAGTGCAGTGTGTATGTTTGGCTAGCTCTCGGTCTCTGTTGGTACGTGCAGTGCGAGGGGGAGCTTGTACAGCTCGGCTCTTGTTTACTCTGAATGTTCCCCGCCGCTGATGTTTAATGTCATCAAGGCTTTTCTCTCCTCAGACAGGCTTGACATAAGCTTTCATAAGATGCAAGTATGTGTGTGTCCTTGTGAAAAATGGCGGCTGCATTGTGAGGAAATCCAGGCGTTTCGCCCACCTAGCATAAACCGTTTCAAGGGACGTTTTTAAAATATCGAGATACCAACCCACTTGAGTGGTTATATTGAAGCACAGCTTATATGCATACCCAAAGGTGAAATTCAGTGTGATATCTATAAAGCATCTGTTAATTAAATTATAGCACACAACAGGGCTGGATATCTTTCATTTGATACAGCTGATATAAAACACTTGTGTGATTCATGCTAAACTAAGTCAGTGTTCTTGGCCAGGGCCCCCTGTGGAAAACAAAGCAGACAAAATTGTTTTATTAGTTTCAACTATGGAGATGTGATCATGCTATATCCAGGTTTAAAAGCCCTAAGAGATAGCTGTTTTATTTCCTTGTCTTCCTTGGGAAGCAGAAAGGTCAAGGCTGTTATAATATATAGCCAAGCACTGAAGAAAAACGAGAAAGGGAGATTAAACAGATGAAAAACACAACATGTGAAGCTTCATGGTACAGTACATGCGATATGCATCATTTAATGCAATATACTTTGCTACTTAAAAACCAGTGCAAGAAACAAAACAGCTCTCCAGCCCACAGTCACCGACTTCACAAAGAATTTATTAGCTGATCAACATCTGCAAGCCATTGAAGCTGTTGTTTGGACGGCCGAGCCAGGCGGTGCTCAGCACTGTGTCCGGGTCACATGATGGGGTCAGAACATTGTTAGGAGGCGCAGAGAGAGCCGCTCCGCTGGCGCTGAGACTATCCTCCCATGTCATGCTCTGAAGCATTTTATCGTCCCCCTCTGTACTTCTCCAGCTCCCAAGTTCATCAGCATCAGAGACGCTGCCCTGAGAAAGAAATCACGCTTCCTTCAAGAGAGTTTCATTCCCTTTAGTGCATCTGTCATGGCTTGTTCTAAAGCCCAGGATCTGTTAGTAGTGGCTGTGATGGTAGTCAGTGCAGCAGTGCTGATGTACTAATGTTTGGATTTGACATCCAACATGACGAAAACGGTAATGTTGCGCACGGGGAAATTAGTTTTATTTTTAAACAGCTCGCTCTGCCAATTGGTTGTCTTCAGTTTGGAGCACATGGTGTGTAAAGCCTGTATCTTCTTTTTTTTGTTTGTTTTTTTTTTGTATTGCCAGCACTTCATCAGTCAACAACTTTAAAGTTGGGACTTTTTTGTTCTTCTCCACAATTATAATGTGTTCTGAAGCCACTGTACTGAGAGATCATGCTGCCACTCTGCACTCTGTTTTTGTTCATAACATGCATTGACAATCCGGGAAATAAGAATGTTTTGAGCTTCTATTTGTTTACATATATTACATTACATTTACAATATGCATTTGACAGATGCTTTTATCCAAAGCAGTTTGCGGTGCATTTAAAGTAGGCCAACATATTTTATTAGTTTGTGTGTCCAGGGAATCAAACTCATGATCTTTGCATTGCTGACGAAATGTTGAACTGCAACAATAAAATCTATTTTAATATTGTTATGATTTATATATATTCACAGCCTAAACTCATTGGAAATAAGTGCTTGTGGCGACATTTCTGCAAATCTCAAAAACATACCTATACATACGAATCGCTAAAGTTTCCAACTGAAATGAACACTAGAGGCAGTGAAACTCAGACAACTTTTATTCCTTTACAAATTGTGATTTACAGAGTTTTAAATAAGTAATCCTAATTTTCACATAATACCTTGCACAATATTATGTTATGACCTCAAAACAGATTTAATGCGAGATATGAAAACTGATAGTTTTGAACATTAGCGTCACATATACAGCTTCATATGTATGAGTTTTCTAATGCAGTAGGTTAGCTTTGTAGCCCACCTGATACAGCGTTGCACTTATGAGGTGAAACACTCCAAATTCTGTGAAACAATGGTTTGACAAAACAGCTCAAACCTGCGTATAAGTAAGTTGCATCAGCAAATAACAACTGCATCAGCAAATGCACTTTTATATCTCTTTAGGGTTGGGTTGTGGTATAGGGTGTATGTTATTTTCCAACACAACAAAGCATTAAAGTTTTAGCTACACTCTCCGGGCATTTGAATTCTGAACAGCTACAATATGTGCCTGAACCACCGTAATAAAAATGTTGCAATACATGACGGTATCAGTGTAATAAAAACATGGCCACAGTCTTTTGCTGCAAAACGTGCAATAAGACACGCAATATCAGTTTTGCAGAAACTGGATTGCATTTTCTCCTTGGATTTGCATATATGTGCTTTTATGAATGTAAATAAGTGCATGCAAATGCATCTATAGGTTTTGTCATTGCATATAAAGTAATTTACACTGAAACAAATGCCATTATTAAAATTCATGGGGTCTGGAACCCCTCTCCTCTAGGTGCAATGGAAGTAATTCTCAACCACGTTCCTGGAGCCCCCAACACTGCACATTTTGCATGTCTTCGTAATCAAACACAGATGACTGAGGTCATCGGCTCATTAGTAGAGACTCCACGATCTGAAATGGGTGTGTCAGACCAAAGAGACATGCAAACTGTGCAGTGTTTGGAGGGCTCCAGGAACGTGATTGGGAACCACAGGCCTATAGCAGACAGAGCCTACATTCCCAGTTGTCCCTTCCTGACGACAGCCCAGACTGAGACCACACAAAGTTTAATGCATAAGGTCCCAAGCCTGTGGCGAATTAGTGACTGTGTGTATAAACTAGTGCATGAAAATTCATTGCATTGAAATGCACATTAAAAGAACATCAGTATAAAAATACAAAATGTAAACACAGAGGAATATACTGTATGATGGGTTTGAAACCTGGAAAGTGAAACTACACACTGGACCAACAGGCATTCAAATGAAGCAGGTATAGTCGTGTTTGCTCACATCCTGGTTGAGTAACATCTGTGTGTGAAGTGCAACTGAATCTCTAGGGTTATTTTGTTGGAATCTAACTGTTCTGAAATTGTATGTTATGGTATATACATACAATGAGAGCTGAAATGTGGCCTGTGACGTGGTCATGTGTTTGTGTGAGATGAGGGATTTTTAACAAATCCCCTTCACCAGCCTTGTTCAAATCTGGGTACAGTGGCATACTGAATTCTTCTAAACATTGATTCTAAGCATTTTCCACAAGTTGGTATGATTCTTTAGGGTCTGCAAAATACTTTGGTTAAAATTCCTCAATGGTTGTGTAAAACAACACCCTTTTTACCTGGTCAAAAACAGCTCTGTTCACCGTTTTGGTGCATGTCTGTTTAAATGATAATGAGCTACTGCTACCCCTCTCTTCTGTGTTTTTTTTTTTTTTGCGTATTTGGTGGCACATTACCATCAAAAACAAAACTAATCCACTGCGCCCTGCGGCTCTCATATCAGGAGAAAATGAAGGCTCTTATGTTCACTTTTACATACAAACCAACTGCATTGCTTATGACACACAAGACATTGTCGCTACAGCTGTTCGAATGCAGAGAAAATGGCGGATAGCGTACAACTGGCTAAGCGCAAAAATATGCTAATATGGGACAGTCCGTCAGTGGTTATGGGTGGGGCCTGAGCAGTACAATGTCATACTGCTCCCACGACTGCTGATGAAAATCAAAACGAATTGGTAATTGAGACTGTTTAGGTTTTTTGGGGATTAAAAATTGGAGGAATGGATTTTTATCATTGTAGGGTGGTTGTGTCCACAAACTGCTAAGACACATTTATATGCAAACACCACGTAAAAGTAAATTTTGCATCTGACGTCCCCTTTAAAGGAGCAGGGGCTTGAGAACCCCCGGCCTGCCATTGGCTTCTGACAGTATGAACCTGAACAAATTAAGGGGGGCCCAGAAGAATAAGTTTGGGAACCACTGCAATATGTTGCTTTGCATAAAAGCTAAATGGCTGCTTACTAAATTTGTTGCATTTTAGAAGAGAAAGGAGGAGAAAGAAGAGAAAAGTTATAGTTATTTTTATAAACTAATATATGGCCATGCTACTTCTGCATCCACTGTGAAACAGGCATAAAATTATGGTCACATTAGGGAAAATTGCTGTGAAATTTTGCAGGCAAAAAAAGTTCAATGTCCATTTTCCTTTGTGCAGCTGTCAGTTGGTCAACATGGCGAATTGTGAGACCAACTTCACAGAAATTCATGATTGTGTGGATTCCTATTGCAATGTTTTGATTGTGACAACTGTAATTCTGCCTGCACCTTAAGAATGCAGAAATATCTGCATCTGTACCTGCTACTACAATAAAGAACAGTTACCTACAAACACACACAGTTACACACAAACAACAAACTCGTTCTCACAAGTGTGCTCTCTCACACATTCCCACTTACAAAGAGCTGCATTGATACTAAATTAGAAACTCATAGAGCAGGTGTTATACGACCTCCCTCTTACCACTGTACCGTTTTACACAGCAACCCAGACTCCCAGAAACACGAGAGTGGGAAAAATCAGCTCACGAAAATGAAGCAAGAAACTTAGCAACCCCATCCCCCCATACAGCCACTTCCTCTGTTCAGTCGCTTCTTGTTCCCAAAAGACAGCAAAAGTCATGCCAGCTCACTCAAACCAGCGCCATTGCTCTGCCAAGGAAATCACTGTCAAAACAAGATTCACCACGCACCAGGCAGAGACGTCTTCCTGCGCGCACACACACAAGTAATTTCACCACAGGCCAAAAGGTCTCAACTTCACACAGTGGGCAACACAAGCTGAGTGATTCTGTGCTGTGCCAAAACTAACCCGTCTTTTCCACTAGACTAGACCAAGCAGTCAAGCAAGGCCCTGCTGTTCCTTTTTCACATCAGAGACAGAGACCTTGAGTGAGTTCTGGCAAACTCAGAAAAACATCTTCTGTCCAGCAGTCTTTACTTGTTCACCATAAATACATCTAAGTGAGCTAACAAGTGCTATTTGGTTAGCTTTACACCCTCTGAGAAAATGTTTAGCTGGATTTGCAGTGGGTTTTCTTTGAGTGCCCAATTTTTTCCGTTTCTGTTGGCCATAGCGGTTCAAGCTGGTTTATGCTATAGTACTGATTTGGTGCAGGTCTAGTTGGTGGGCCAAGATAGTCTTTCTGATCTGGTTGACCAAGGGAGGTTTGCTGGTTGAGCTGGTTGAGCCAGCATTTAAATTGTTATCAATTACTCATTCTCATGTCGCTCCAAACCTGTATGATTTACTTTCTTCCATGGAATAAAAAAGGAAAAACTCTGACAAATGGGTCTTTGAGTTAAATTTCAGAACCGAATCAGTCCAGTTTTGTGATCCGGAACAAATGATTCATACAAAACATCAAATTTAAATGAATGATTCATTCGTTAATAGAGCATTGCTACTTATTTCATGAACATTTTAAGAAGTGCTAGAGCTGATATCAAGATTTTCACTGAATAACCATGTAAATTTCCTTCTGTTCCTCACAGTTAGGTAACATACAGAATGGCTTTGACTACTGTGCATTTTTTTCCATTTTTGCTTGTACTATCTAGCCCCACTTTATATTAGGTGTCTTTAGCTGCTCTGTATTTATGAAATAATAAAAGGTAAATTAATTGTTAGATACCATGTACTTACGATATTCATGTTGTGTCTATTGAGGTGGGATACGGATAACATTAGGGACAGGTTTTGTGATATAGTTATGTTTAAGGGTGTAATTATAGAAACTCATAGAGTAGGTGTTATATTCACAGAAGTGAATTACAGATGTAATTACATGGAGGCATAAATGTAATTACATTTTTTTACATATACAAAAATGTATATAGACCAACACATAAATTTAAATGATTAAATGTCAGTTCATAGTAGTTAAAGACACTAAAAATAAAGTGGGTCTGACTATCTTTTTAAGAAGATTTATTGGGGCACATGCATTCAAAACATAACATACTGCATGCTGGTGACTAGCATTGCTGGAAACGGAACATCTTGGGGATAAACTGCTTGAACATTGTGAAACCTAATTCTTTAAATGCGAAACATGTTCATGTCTTCTAACAAAATGAAAATGTTTTCCTTGAATCTCTCAGCACGTAAAGGGTGAATGTGTTGCTGTTGCCAGCTCTGCTGCAACTAATGGTGATGGATTTTCAGGACGGAAAATCCAGGCCTTCTCCTTTATAATTTCCTCTCTTAAAACTAATACTATAAGCCTGGTATAGAAACAGGGTGTGTGTGAGTGAGTCACAATGTATCTGTGTAAACTGCACATTTACAGGAGTTTAAAGAGTGTGTGTGTGTGTGTACCTGTTTTTATATCCCGGTGGGGACTTAAACCTGAATACACACAGACTCATGGGGACTTGTGTCATGGTGGGGACCTAAATTGAGGTCCCCACGGGTAAACAAGCTTATAAATCACAAAGAATGAAGTTTTTTGAAAATGTAAAAATGCAGAAAGTTTCCTGTAAGGGGTAGGTTTAGGTGTAGGGTTGGTGTAGGGCGATAGAAAATACGGTCTGTACAGCAGAAAAAAATATTACGCCTATGGAGAGTCCCCACAAGGATAGCAAACCAGAGATGTGTGTGTGTGTGTGTGTGTGTGCGCATGAGCATGTGTGTGTGTGGCTGGTGGTGTTGTTAGAGGCCATGGGCAATGGTCAGCAAACTGTGTCTGATGAATGATGACCCATCAGTAAAAGAGAGAGAAAGAGGGAGAGAAAGCGATGGACATGTGATGAGGAGTAATGGTGATGAGAGAGTTATATAACAAGAACACACAGTCTATAAACACTTTTCAACACAAATAAAGTAACTATGAACAGAACAGACATCATATTAACTGAGGTCATGTCAAATTTTCAGTCTGTGTTTTCCAGAGTTTTCTTCTTCTTTTTTTTTTTTTTCCTTTAAGGATATTTTCTGTTTTGCAGTTGACATCAAGACACACAACAGTAAAACTCACTGAAAACTACTTCTATCCCATCATACTATACATCTACAGTACATCTTATCTCAAATACACTTGTGAACCTTTGAGCGGAGGTTTTCAAAATGAGATGCTAATTGTAATTTACAGTATTTATTCTATTGACAGTTTTAAAGAATAGAAAAATAAGTCTTAATATTTATCTGTTAATAATTTAGCAATTTGTTTAATAGATTAGCAGTGCAATGGCAACATAAAAGTCAGTTATTGAATTGCATTGAACTGAATTGCATTGCATTGAATTGAATTTAATTGTTTATATAAAACACTTCATATTTTTTTCCACATAAATTTAATACAAATATAATATGTATTTATTGCTTTGAAGTTATTATTGTTATTATAGTTATTACATTACCATTGTATTTTAGGAATGTGACAATCATATCTTTCTTTCTTTTCTTTTCTTCTTTTTTGTTGTTAATGTCACAAACAAGGTTGTGATCAGAGGCCACATCATTGTCCCAGGTCCATTATAGCTACTTGTTGGTCCTCCCCCCCAAAAAAATGTCTCACCTAGGGGGCCATTGGCACATTTTTGCTTTTAAATGCAATAATAATAATAATCAGTGTCTAGAAATGTTTTCACAGAAAATGATGTAAAAACTCCTAACAACCACTAAATGTGAATTTAACTGATAGCCCTGGACAGGAATATAGTAGAAAACAATGGGAAATGAAGTATGGACAAGAAATATACCCAAGCGCATATGATTGCTAACTTAGACTGAAGCAAGAATAGCTTAATCTGCTAAGAATTTGTGCATTTGACATTCTGTGACAGGACTGTCCTAAAATATCTGTCATTTGGGATAAAGAGAAACACAGACAGAGCAAGAGAAAGAAAGAGCTATGGAGAAAGAGAGAGAAAGAGAGAGGTCTGTCTTTAATGAACCCGCTGAGTTTGTTTGTCCAGCCACCCAGGGTCGAGCCTGAGATTAAATCATGAAGGATGTGGTTGGATGTCTAATTTTACAAAAACAAATGTTCTGAAAGGCTGTGTTTACATTGGGCCAGAACTGGAGGGAGGGAGGACGGGGCAGGACTCCTGACCGACTTCACTCAGTACCAGCAATAAGAGGCTTATTAGTCTACTGCTAACTTTAAACCTGCACCAGATGGAGCCACTAAAAACAGGAGAATTTAGTTTGTTGACATTTTTGTAAATGTGTGTGTGTGTGTGTGTGTGTGTGTGTGTGTGTGTGTGTAGTGTGCACCATGTGGGTTTATAAAGGCATTTTAGTAAGCATGGGAACTGAGAAACCGTTTGACAGCTTTCACACAACTTTTCATCTCACCTGTACATAAATGTGCCCATCACATATGCGATAACATAATCATGCTAGTTGGAGTTCCTTGTCAGGATAGTTATGTTTCTCTACTGCACTTCCTTCTTCAATAATGTGATTATGTTGGGAGCGATGCAGGTTAGGTAATTAAATAAAAGGATTGGTAAACAGCAAGGGTAAATGTTGAGTCAAATATTGACTTCCAGCACCAGCAAGGGTGAGTATGTTAATCAGCAGAGCAAGACCGAAGGTGAGAAAGCAAGAGAAACGTTAGCTAGGGGTTGAGGTTAGTTAGTTACTGTAGATTAGCTGGCCCTGATAGCCCCTGCTGACACATGTCAAAATTATACCATCTGGGTCCAAACAGCATTTTACTCACTTGATAGCTACTTTAAAATGGTTGTGTATTCAGATTAAATACATTTTTACAGATTATATGCATATTTGCATACTATTTGTGTATTTTATACATTTTTGGTTACTGTGTCTTTAAAGCAGTGAGGTTGCATTAATGGGACCCTTGTGAAAATGTGTGCTTAATTGTATTAAATGTGCACTAACTCATTGACAAGCCCTTGTTGAAGTGCTTAACATATTCTTACTTGAATATGTTTAGAATTGTTATGCTGTGTGTTGTGTGTGTGCACTGACACTTATGTGACTGCTTGTGTGTATGTCCTCTAATGAGCAGTTACCTGATCCAGCTGTCAGTCAGTCCTCTACCTCCAGAACACCCCCTGTCAATCATACACCCATATGATGGACACTCTCACACACCAACTATTCTGGAGATAATGACAGGTTATCAGGTAATAAAAGCACACACACGCAAAATACACACACTCCCATTTTATACACACCAGTGCAGCTGCTGCTATAAACTCTCTTATAAAACAGAAAGTCCTAACTCTGAATTCTGATTGGATGACTTGGGTTTTACCACTAAGGTGGTTTTAAGGTCAGTGACACTCATTTTGTATTAATATTTGTTTTGTATTAAAATCAATTTTGAAATGTTGCATAAAAGAGAAAGCATGTTAGGGTTGCATGACTAACATGATATTATAATTATGAAATAAAGCATTAATAAAAGATTGAAATTCATGAACAGAAAAACTTTGAGAAAAAATTGAGCTGAACAGTGACACTATTGTCTTATTTACAGCTGTTTTACAGCTAAAATTGTTTTTTTTTTCTTCACAATTGATTAATTTTACAACAGAAACTATTATTTTTCCATTTATTAATGTGAAGCTGATTTACAACAATGCATACTGTAAAAGCACTATATAAATAAGTGTCTTGATTTGACTTGAAAAGAAAAATTGCAAACAAATTCTGATTGACTATTTTGTAATTCCGGCGGTTAAACCAAAGCCTATGGTCTGAGTAAGAAAACCGGTCTCACTTTATATTAGGTGGCCTTAACTACTATGTGCTTACATTTAAATTAATCATTTGATACAATGCACTTATTGTGTACACACATGTTTTTACATTGTACTTATATTTTTAAAAAATACCTATGTGTAGTTACATCTGTAAATAATTTCTGTAATTACATTTATAATTACACTGTTGACCCATTCCGTACACCTTAACCCACCCTTAAACCTACCCACACCACCAAACCTGTCCCTAACCTTACCCATATCACACTTTTGCAATACAATATGACCACAATAATTACATTCTTTTTTGATGTAAGTACATAGTAGTTAAGGCCACCTAATATAAAGTGTGACCCCCCCGGGGTGCTTTGGGTGAGATCCACCTGCCCTTTTAGCTAACCTACAGAGATATCTCCAATCAGGCAAGACTTATTGCAGAGCTCCAACAACCGCAAGAGCAATCTGCATCCCCTTCAAACATTTCTCCACCCCTTAAATGCTACACAACCTTCTACACACGCCACACTCGTGCACCCATCTTCGTCAAATGCTTGCACAATATTTTATGATCACTGGGCCGTTGCTTCAGACACTATGCATTTTCAGGAACAGAGATCTGAAGAAGCGGCAATCCATTTGCAGGTTATGTGAGCATCCCAAGAATGCCAGGCACTTGGTTGAAAAAAAGATTTATGCATGCTAGTGCACAGGCAGGAGACCAAGGTGCATGTACACACGTGCACAGTGTTTTGCTTTATTTTATTTTGTTTTTTTAGTGTTAAGCACTCAGTATTGAACCATACATGCTTTGCTTTTGGTATAAGTGAATTATCCTTTCAGTGTCGTGACAGAACATTTCAAAAGGCTTTTGCTGGCATGTCATAAAACGTACAGATAAATCAGACATAAACACCTCCACTCTGTTGATGCATTTACAGTAAAATCAAGTCAAGGGAAACAAGCCTGAGAGGAACTGTGTTTTATTTCATCATAAGGTTTGTTTAAATTAAAACTAAAATCAACCTGGGGCGATTCATCTTTGAAGTGGATTCTGTCTCTGAAGGCAAGCGAGCGATAGAGAGAAAATCAAAGCGAGTTATTATTGAGTTACCTCAGGTATGCGTTTGCAGTCTGTTGCTAACTGAATGGGCTCTTTCGTTCTTTGAGCTTCGGTCGGTTATGATGAGATCCGTGAATTGACTGATTGGCCTGCGGGCCACCCATCCAACGGAAACCCAGAAGACCAAATTACAGCTGAGTGCTGAGAGATGAATAGGAAGGTTCCTCACATGAGCTGCAGTACATCAACATCCCATAGAGGTTACTATGGAAACCCGGGCAAAATAAGAGGGTGTATTGCCCAAAACAAACAAAATACCACTGAGGGAATCCTGGTGACAAGGATGCAAGGAAAACGATTTATCAGAAAAACCAGGTACGATACGTGTTAGCCACAAAGCGAAGAGTCTCAGCCAAACTTGGTATTAATCTTGATGTTGGAAAGCTAGTAAGCTATATCCAATAAAAGCCTCTCCAAAACTAAAACAAGATTGAGGGGTTTTCAGACTAAAGCTCAAAGTATACTTCAGTTTTGATGTGAAAACTTAGCATATATGTACAGCTGAACAGTGCTCGAAAGTGCTATCCTTGTCCAGTGTCTGCATAGGACCAATAAAAATGGCTTTTAAAATATTTAAACTCATTTAAACTAGAGTTGTGAGTATCTAACTTGCTCACACAAGCGTTCGTCAGTGCATCAAGTGTGCACATCTATTGCTGTTGTTGTTGTCCTCAGTAGTTTGTTGTTGTAGTTGAATAGTGGACAAACTAGTCCAAAACAATGCAAGATGCATCTACGAGTTGAGTGTACAGCATATGCACGTTCATAAAAATCTGCCAGCAATATATAAGTCTCATTAGCAGTTGTTTCTATGGGCCACTATACATAAGCTGTCCACCATATTGGAAAGGTCAAAGCCAGGCTGTCAACACTTGAGAGCAAGTTGACTTATACGCATAGATGAATATCTATATCTGCTATAGACTTTAGCAGATGATTTTGCTAAATTAACACAACAAATCAACATGAAGGCACTAGATAACATGACATCAAAAAGTTACTATATAGTTTAAAAACCTGTAATATTGAGTTATTACATATACAATCACAAACCAGCACATTCTCACCTGTGAAAGGTTATCATATTTTTTCGGGAATTAAAATTTTGGCAGTTTTTCAACCAGAGGCTGTGCAGTGTTGTGGAATCTTAAAACTCATTGATTTGTACTGCGAGTGACAACATGTTGAGTTTTTCAAGATGGTGGATGCATCAGAGTATTCAAATGTGGCATCTACATATATGTACATATGTACAAAACGAAATGTACTTTGGGCGTACACATGTATGCTTAGTATATACATACAGTCGAATATGTATCCTTTCAAAGTAGTCTTTGTTTGTTAGCATGCGCAAACACACACGTTTGACACATGCACACTAAAAAGATTGGTTACAATATACTAACTTTAAGTAACTTTGCAACTACATGCCAACTAACTCAGTTGACATGTACTTGCAAAGTTACTTAGTTTGTAAAATGTCTAAAGTTGACTTTCAAAATAAAGTGTTACAAAAAGTTTCATTCTTGTCCAGTGTCTGCGCTATTTCTTTCCAGAATTCATGAGTGATACACATGTATTTGTACTTGTTTAAACTAGTTGTCATCATCTCCAGTAGTTTTTGTTCTTATTTGGTCCCCTTTGTTTCTTTTTGGACTGTGAAACAATGGTTTGGAGCAAACTAAATAGTGCAAAAAAATAAAGAAATAAACAAACAAACAAATAAATAAATAAAATAAATAAGCCACATATAAAAATCCTAAAAATCCTACTGTGTGTCATACCATTTAGCTGTGAAAACTTTGGATGTGTAATGTCTCTTCGCTTTTTTATATATCAGTGTGGTACACTTAATGGTAAGTTTAAAACAAGATAGGTAAAAAGTAATCTAAATGTAATCTAAAAAGTAATCAGAATACATAGATTGTTACTTACTACAATTTTCATCATGTAATCGATAACAGATTACAATTTGTAAGTAATCTACCCAGCACTTTAAACATGAATGTTCTTTGAAGCTATAAATCTACATTAAATGAGCTACAATTAAAACTGAATAGATTGCGAACGCAAACATACAGCACATCCAAAAGACTCAACACCACCACACCATGTCTCAAACTCTAATACAATCCCCTGTAACACTAAAATGAAAATTACACCCATCTGAGACACCTCCAGAGGTTCAAACAAACGGGACTGGAAATCACATCACATCACTGCTGCCGCTGTTTTCTCTCACAGATTAGGCACTTCAAGGTTTGCCAATCAAAACACATTTTACAGAGCGGCTCCGGCCAGTTTGCTGGCAAATTTTGCTGTTGCGTTTGTCTGTCTTTTCTTTTTGCTTAATCTGTTTGTTTTGTTTTTTCCTCTCCGAATGGAAATTTTGAGGTCGATTGGGTTTGCCTGTTCTGCTCCAACAGCTTGAATGAAAAGCGGGGGAGGGGTGGGACACGGTGGGACTTCAGAATTAGAGCCGTCATGAGGGGCTCCAAACAGCTCCCATGTGTTCCTCGTTGCGGCTGGGCATGAACGGTAAATGGAGCAGGGCGAGAGCTGGCGCTGGGGCACACACACACACACACACACACACACACAAAGGCACGGTCATCACTCCTGGCTTGTGTACACATGAAGGATCGAGTCGCTGTACAGATGTAGTCAACATAGCACACAACGCACTGCACACTGATCGCCATTCATTTTATATGGTGTTTTATATAAGCATGGCTTTTTCTTCCATGGAACATAAAAGAAGACATTTTGAAGAACTTTTGAGCTGCTCTTTTCCAGACATTAAACACTATGGTGAACAAAGACTGTAAAGCTTCAAAGGAGACAAAAGGTACAATAACAGAGCCATGATATACAATATATATCAAAATGCTTGTGCTCAGATGCTTGTTCCTTATGCATTTATTCACTCAGTAGATGCTTTTAGCCCAAAAGTAACTTACAAATTGGGAACATTGCAAGCAGTTTATCAGAAGAGTCAACAATATGTGCAGTACACAGTGCTTGAATATAAGCTACATTAGTATTAAATTAGAGCAGTTAAAAAAAAAAAAAAAAAAAAAAAATAGGATAATGAAATTCAAAGGGTGCTGTGTTGTTTGGACAGATAAAATATCATACAGGCTTTGAATGACATGAGGATGAGTAAATGATGAGAGTATGTTCATTTTTGGATGAATGATCCCTTTAAGAAGCAAACTGATAGAGTTTGCTGACAATAGTGACAACAGGTTTGTAGTGAGTGGAAATGTGGATGTGTGCAGGCAGCAGCATTCAAAATAACGTTTAAATTGTTTTTATTGTTGTTTGTTTTAACTTCCCGAATCTGCCTCATTAAGTAGGGCGTTTAGTTTTTCCACAAAGGCGGTCAAGGTAACCAATGTATTACTGTAAACAAAAGAGGTGAACCTTGCTATGTTTGCTCCACCATGAACACCAGAAACCTTTTCCTTCATGCTGGTTGGATATGTGTTTGTGTGTATGTGAGGGAGAGAGAGATAGAGAGAGAAAGCTAATGAACTTGCAGTGAGGGGGAAAAAAAAAATGCATAGAAACATATCCAGTTGCTTCATTCTCTCATATTCATATCATCCATGTGGAATTTGGCTCTGTATGTGGTACACACACAGTCATGATTGGCATCTGTATCTGTGCTTTTCAGTGTAAGTGTAGAATACCAAGGAAGTCTTGTCAGAGATTGACATGTATTCTTTAAAGAAAGAGCATTTATTTAATATTATTTAATACAATTTATATTGTTCGGAATATAAATATCAGAGCATGTCAGGACATCATTTAAATTCATTTTATCACTGAAAATTTAAATTCTGTGTCCTTTTACTCGCCCTTATGTCATTCCAAACCTGTATGATTTTTTTTCCCCATGTGGAATTGAAAGTAGTTATTTAGAAGAATGTTTAAGCTGTTCTTTACCATACAATGAAAATAAATGGTAACCATGGCTGTCAAGCAAGATTTTACAACATCTTAAATTTTAATCTATTTTTTATACAAAGGTATTGTAAGGCTTATTGTTTTCCACAAAAGTTGTATTGGCCTCTTTTATGTTTTTCAGTCATGTCCACTGCATAGAAAATAGCAGCTTGTGCTTTCATAAAAAAAATTCTTCTTTTGTGTTTTCTGAAAGAAAAAAGTCATATGACATGAGTCAGAGTAAATGATAACAAAAGTTTCATTTTGGGGTGAATTATCCCTTTAAATGATTAGAAAAGTTCAAATGAAACAATGCAAATGGGCCATGTTCTCTAAATTAACTCACTTAGTGTCTGAAATGACTCATAGATCACTGATAGAATAACTCATTTAGTCATTTTTATAAACCATTGAGGTCATTCAAGACAATATCAACAATTCTTTGAAACTTGGCACATGACCCTTATCTCTCTCTCTAGGCTTCAGAGAGTCCCTTTGATGTTGTGGTTGCAGAAATATAACTATTGATAAAGTTCATCAGATTGAAAGTGCTTGCCAGAAAACTCATGAGAATGGGACTTTCCGGTGCGGTTTCCAATCTCCATTAGCGCGCACAGCCAACATACACAGAGTTTGGCTCAGGCAGGTGAGTGGGACACCCGCAAGCTGAGAGTCTCTCTCATATCGCACAGATTCGAGTGAGACACTTCTGCAGGCCTCCTCCAAACCTGAGCTTCCTCCTGCACACTTTCATGAGCAAACTCTGAATTTGTTATTCATTAAAGGCAGTCTTTGCCTCTCAGGTCTCTACAAATGAATAGATTTGTATGATTTAATTGGTTGGTTTTTATTTTTATCGTAGAACAGAAATAACAAGAAATTATGAAGGGAAATTTGGATTTGAATTCACAGCACCCACAGGAGCACCATGGCTTAATGTATTAAAGCACTGATATGATAATATTAAACAAATTCCTAAATGTGCATATGCTGGTTTAGAAAATGAAACTTTAATATTTTGCCCTGTTTTCCATAGAAAAGACTGTAAATTATAAATGTGTATGTATGCAAAATGTTACCCTTGGGAAAATATTATTATTAAAAAGAGAACAATGTGGAAATAACATGCTTTAAAAGAAAACTGTAATGTAATGTTTTTGGATACTTAATTACATGTTAACTGAAAATGTATTAAAGATTCAGTTTATCTTAAATGCAATTAATAAAGCTTTTTGACTCTTTAAGTAGGACTTCAGTACATCTTTATATATTTTTTTTTAATTATATTGTTATTGAAATATGGTTAGTGTACTGCTGAATGTACTGACCAGGATATATGGTAAACTAAAATATACTTTAATGTTATTTCTGTTAAAACTTGCATGTCATGTATTTACAGTAAATATATTTATGATAAAGTTGCTATTAAGTAAATTTAAAATATATTAACTTTAAATGTAATAACACACAGTTAACTTTATAATCAAGTACTTTACATGTGCTTTAGTATGTTAGCAATTCAAAATAAGTGTAAAACATGGCAAAGGATTATTACAACAATGATTTAAATGTGAAATAGAAATATATGGTAAAAATAGAAATATATACTTTTAAATAAATAAATAAAACTTTTAAGAGTACACTAGTATGACCTCAAAGCCACGAAATGTATTCCATTTTGATTTCACTACGTTTTTAATGTTTTTACTACAGAAAATTATGTACAAAGGGTCCTGACTGAAATGAATGCTCATATCTCCTGAATATAATACTTGAGCTTATTATGATCCTTTGTTTAGGCATCTTGTACAGTGCATACATGTAATAAAAATTAATCCATAAGATGTGCCAAGAGAAATTAATCACACACAACATGTTATTCAGCAGCTGACTGACAGAATGTGAAAGGATTGTGGTTAGCTGAACTGGTTTACTCTTATATCACTGCTTTACTAAACAGGTGTTTGCACACACCCAACAAATTTAGTGCTGGTGGAACCTGCTTTAGTATACCAACTGCTCTTTATCCACATACTAATTTACATTGTACCTGGTCTTGACTTTTCTGTACAAATACTGCAATGATATTAAATGTTCAGCTGGTTCGTAGATCCTCTTTTTTACATCTTACCCTCTCAGACAAGAAGCTCTTGTAGTCTGGAGGGAAAAATACAGGCTAAGCCCTCTTGATTATGGGACAGGCTTTTCCTTCACTTTCCTTTGACTGGCCGGATGCCTCGGGGTCAACCCTTCCCTTTCAGGCTCTGGTTCCCTCAGTTGCAATCCCTCCATGAACATTGTTTGGTAATGGTGCTCAAGAAAATTAAGCCAGAGGAGACCCAATCAGATTAATTGAAGGGGCTCTTTGATCAAGAGTGGTATCCATGTATGAAAAATCCCAACCAATCAACAGTGATCAATTAAGAAAACAATGGCGAGGTTGAAGGGCAAAACTGCCCGGCAGTAAATCTTTATTGGAAGCATTTAGAGGAAAGACTGGTTATGACCCCCTGGGCACTAATCAGCAAAAAAGAACACAGGATTAAGTGAACATTAACTATGATTAATGGGGAAAAAGCAGGGGGGAGCCAAACAAAAGCCTCAGTTGCACAAAACAGCCATGGACTGTTTCTGAGAGCAAAACTGAGCCAGGCCCTGTTAATATGGACCCTGCATATCTGTTTCAAATAAGGTTCAACTCATTTTATTTTGAGCATGAATCCTGCATGATGTCTACTACTAATGCATGATGATTACATACAATAAACCCAAAAATATTTGGACACTTAATGTATGAATGCTTTAATGCATTAGACAACAAAATATCAAAATATTATTAAAATGTTTAAAAGCTATTTTGGCAAAATCTTTCACTAAATAAGTCACTTAACTAACTAACTACTTTTACAAATTATTGGTTTATTTGAATAGAGGCAGATACAATATGCACTGATAAAACTAAAAAGAACAGACATCCAGTGCAAATATCACAGTGTTTTTAGCAAAAGTAACTAACTACTGATTTAATTATTGGTTTATTTGAATATTGACCGATAAAATATAATACACTGATAAAACTAAAAAGAACAGCCATCCAATGCTAGTATTATAGTGTTTATAGCAAAAGGTATAACTAAATAACAACTAACTAACTAACTACTTTTTTAAATTGATTTATTTGATTAGGGACATATACAATATATGCTGATAAAATGAAAATAACAGTCATCCAATGCAAGCTTCATAGTGTTTATAGCAAAAGGTATAACTACCTAACTTTTTTTTAAATTATTGGTTTACTCAAATAGGGACAGATACAATATACACTGGTAAAACTAAAAAGAACGTCTCGGGTTACTTGACTGTAACCCTGTTCCCTGAAAAAGCGGGAACGAGATGCTGCGCTCAAAAGCACTATTGAGAACATTCTTTGTTCGACCGGTTGTTGAAGCATGTGTGTCAAACACGCCAAGAATTGGCTTAAATAACCTCGGTAGGTGACGTCACTC
>JAFVLL020001445.1:0-34024 GCA_021397915.2 Tor tambroides
TTAAAGTCTGCTCTGTTAAATATTTATGGGTCAAGAGTCGCTTTTGCTGATACCAGAAAGCACAATGACAAAGAACAACCTTCCAGACTCACAGGACAACCCCACAAGCCCTCTGTTCCACTCTCTCACACACACGGACTAAAACAAGTGTGTCAAGAACACAAAGAACCAAACAACCTTTGTTACGCCGAAACTCTGATTTTCCCTCAGAAGGCCCTCATGATATATAAAGAGAATGAGAAGCAGCTGGACAATCATGTCATTACAGTGTGTTATTCGAAAAAAGCAGACACTCGTCTGTCCATTGATGAACAGAAATAGCTGGTTGACCACAGAATGAGAAAATTCTGCTCTCTTTATTGCAGTCATATATTCAGTCTGGTATGAGAGTCATCCAATGCCTCTTTCCCACAGTCCTAAATGGGCATAGTTCAAATCAACAAATGTGCATCTGAATGGCTGTTTCAAAATCTAGTGAACTACCTAGACTATCTGAATGTAGCCCATCTCTCCCCTGTTTTGCCCTGCAGTGGACGCTTGGGCCACATGAAAAGTGAGTCTCTTTATGTCTCCGGCACCCAGAGTGACACATTCCGATGCTCTGAGAGAAGAGTAGGCGGTGACCTGTCACAGGGTCTGAGTGTTTACCAGGAGGAGGAAACGGCGCTCATTATGTTTATGAATGCGGTCAGTGTGGTTAGCTGGACATGAGGTGCATCACTGAATATTAACCTACACCGAGGCTAAATGAAACTTTTAAGACATGCACAGATAAACACATTCAAGAACATTTATTAAGCCCTTTAACCACAAGAGGAACAAGGTCAAGCAGAAGCTATATTTACAAGACTGTTAATGCCTGGAACCTGCTGTGCATTAAGCCAGGACAGTGCTTCACATGGAGTTTTCCCTAGTGTTATATATATAGTTAAACTTATACTGATATACATATACAGTACATCAGTGTTATTATTGCTAACTAAAGCTAAAACTATTGCAAGTTATTTTCAGCAATTAAAATACAACTGAAATAAATGTATTAGGTACATCAGAAATTTTGCCATGATAACTGAAACATATTAGTGCTAAAATGACCAAAACTAAAATTGAAATAAAAATAAAGCAACTTAAACTAAAATTAAAATGAAAAGTGAAAATATACCAAAAAAATAAAATAAAATAAATAAATGGCAATTCAAAATATTAATAAATACTATAGTATGTGTGTGTGGTGTATTTGCATCTATCCATCTACCCATCCATCTATCTATCATCTCTTATATTTTATGGTTACATTTTAAGATTTATTTTATTAATGTTTATTTATTTTATTAAGTCTAATGTCTGAAGTTTAGATTTTAAAGCATAATTCACATTCTACTTTGGTAAAGAAGAATCCAATTTATGTTTACAAGCTCTGCTAAATGTTTTCTAACCATGGGGGCAAATGACGAAACCCTTAATTTTCTTTATTTCTGCATAAATTTGACCTACATTACGATCAGATCTTCATCTTAAAGTCCTCTAAGAGAATCCAATTAAACAAGTAACGCACATATCTTTGTATTCTTTCCCCACTTAATTAGCTAAAATGGGTAAATATCTCTGTGGGAGACAGTCACTTCATTTAAAGAGGTCGTTTGAGGAACCTTGGAAATGTTTGGTCGATTAGATCAAAAGTGGCATTTGACCTGAAGAGTTTGAGAACCAGTGAGGTAGTGGGCAAACCACATCCCTGACTGTAAGATAAGAAATCTCACAGTCTCCACAACCAAAAAGACTGGGCTGATTTGAATGCACTCTTCACATCTAACAGATGCCATTACTGGCCAGAGACCTGTGTGACCTTGTTCAAACCACACTGCATCTTAAATCTCCTCCAGACATGAGGGTCACGAGGTCACCGGTGATAAGATGGGAGGAAAAACTAATCTAAATGATACTCAGACTGTACGCAGCAGACAAAGAACGGACATGCCATCACTTCAAAAGGTACAACAACAGTCATTTTGGCAACGAAACTGTTCAATGCTCCACATTCATTCTTGCTTTTCCACTGCCATTTCACACTTAAGTCTGACAGGTAAATTAAACATTCATTCGAAGGCATTGTATTTTAAGGTTCAGGTCAGGTGCAAAAAGAAATAAATAAATTACTTGGCATTAATTCCTCAGCACAGCACTGGTGGAAAATCACAGCCTCTTGCACAAAGTCAAAATGAAGGGAAGATGGGATGAATGGAGCAAGATGCGAGTCTAAAATCTGACAAAGGCAAAATCTGAGGCATTTTCCAAACAATGCACCGCACACCAGACTCCATTAGACTTCCCGGAGTCGATATTCGGAGCCTTTTAATGACGTCCGGCAGCCAGACTGGAGCGATTAAGTCAGGTGAGCGCCCGTGCACTACAGGAAGATATCGACTCGGGGGACTGAAGGAAAACATCCAAACAAGCGAACGAGCAGGTCGGTAAACAGGAAAATACAGGGAGGAAGGGAGGTCAGGATTGCATGCTGGTTTCAGGGACAGGGCCGCACTCCAGCCGCTACTGTCCTCGCTTCCTATCAGCCGGCTCAAGCTTCCCCTCTCTCTGGCATCCTGTCTCTTGGCTCATTTGTGTATGTTTGCGTCTCTGTTTGTTAAATGATACTGTAATTAATTGCCTCTTAATTTGCCATTGGACATTTTCCAGTTGAATCACAGAGGATGTTGCTGTACTCTCAGCTGGGGAATTCTGCAATGCTTCATGGTGACCCTAATCAGACCAACAGCTCAAACACACACACACACACACACACACACACACACACACACACACGTCTGGACCGTATGGAGGTTCTCAGCTGGCCAAATGGACCCTACAGCTTGATTAAGGGCGGATATTTTTAAATTCCTCCTTTTCCTAAAGCCTAATCTTGGATAAGAGATTGCATATCCAAGGGACTAAGCATGTTAGCATGACTAACAATAAGATAAAGGTGTCCCTTTGATTCACAATTAACTGGGTTTTATTGAGACACCATGTGAAGTAGTTTTCACAGTGAAATATGTGTCTTATAGAAATAATTCCAGTCAATAGTCTGTATTGAACCTGGCACAGAGTCTGATCCACGTATTCAGAGAGCAATAATTAGCTTGAAGAAGGATTTGCTTGCAGCCTAACCTGACCTTTGTAAGCTTTGTGAATAATGGCCTGAGACTTCTACTAACAAACGGCACATGCAGAAAAAAGACCACTGCTGAAAGACAAAGTGATTTTTTCCCCCTCTAAATTCCATTGGGGGACTTTTGAGGCCGTCCCAGCGGGCCACAGACTGGACATAATAGAGGAGCAAGACCCCAGGATGGCCAGTCAAGATGTGACCGTGAGACTGGCTGATTATTATTTTGAGTGTGTGTGTGTGTGTGTGTGTGTGTAAACTTTACAATAACAGATGTAAAATACTCATTAAAGTTTCACAACATTGCATTATTGTGACATTTAGTTATACGCATTTCTTCTGAATTCATTATCTGTATTTTACTCATACTGTTGGGAAAAGGCAGAAATATTTCTGTACTGAGACATGACGCATTATTTTAATAAGCTCTGAGGGTTATTATGAAATATTTCAAAAACACTTCACAATAAGGTTCATGTCAGCACTTGTTAATGCAATAGCTAACATGAACATGCAACAAGAAAGAACATGCATACTTTTACAGAATTTAATATTCTTTGGTAATGTTACTCAATGTTAACAATTTATTATTATTACAAAAAAATGTGTTTCCTATATTAATATAAATTTACAATTTAATTTATGATGGCAAATCTGAATTTTCAGCAGACATACTCCAGTCTTCAGTGTCACACAATCCTACATCGATGCCAATATATCATGATTTGATACTCAAGAAATATTTATTATTATCAATGTTGAAAACGGTTTTGTTGAAAAGAACAGCAGTTATTTTAAAATAGAAGCCTTTACGGTCACTTTTGATCAATTTAATGGGTCCGTAACGAATAAAACTAATTATTTCCTTGAAAAAAAACTTTCAAACAGTAGTGTATACTAATACATTTTTACGTTAATGTATCAATTACAAATTAGAATTAACCTTTATATGTATTTTGTATAATCTTTGTAGAAAAACTTTTCGTCTCATCTTAAAATGTCCTTGTTTTTAATTTAAGACTTGCGATCCGTCTCCTGAAGTAAATATTTTTTATTTTTTTTTACAAGAGAAATTGTGTTTCAGCTTTT
This sequence comes from Tor tambroides, assembly GCA_021397915.2. Taxonomy (NCBI): domain Eukaryota; kingdom Metazoa; phylum Chordata; class Actinopteri; order Cypriniformes; family Cyprinidae; genus Tor; species Tor tambroides. Next base: position 4,253 of record JAFVLL020001445.1, read on the forward strand.
ATATAGGGTGGTACATCAATATCAAAACACATCCACTGCACTCATTTTGTTGGAAAATTGAGGCCTGCGAGGCAATATCATACTGACAGACAGGGACACATTGATTTTGCTCTCCACTGGGAAAGAGCAAATAAAAGAAAGAGACAAACAGACAGACAAAAGTGAGAGAATTCAACCGATAGATGGACACGAAGGGAGAAGGATGAGCCTGACACATCCTGTCAAAGCCTGAGTGTGCATCCCTGTTGACCCGTAGAGAAAGGAAGCACAGCCGCTCGCACGCACACACACACTTCAAACACATGGCCAGACTGCTAGTTCTGACCTCTCTAACACTTTCTTTCCACTCATCTGGTGACAAACTCTATTTTTAGGCCATTATATTCCTGGCACTCATACATTTCACCTATCAGTTTTCACTTGCTCATTTAACATTTAAAGACATTAAAGGTGCACTCCCTTCCTCTAGCCTTTAATTCAACAATCTGATACGCAAATACACATAGGCGATGATGATTTCAGATTAAAATCCTCAAAAACGCATTTGAAGCACATAGGAAAAGGTCATTGGCAGATTGGTAAACACATTCCGTGTGCGGCGTTTACTTTCAGGTTTTGTGGCCTTGAGGGCTCCTCAGAACTTGCTAGGTTAAAGTAAACTGCAGTGCAAATGGGCCGTGGCGAGATTGCTGCATTGCTCCAACTGTTGTGTTTCTTGGAGAGGCTGAAACGCACTGATTAAAGTTGATTGAAGCCCTTCAGCTCCCAGACTCTCATGCTGCGTCCATCACATTATGTTTAAATCAAAACAAGTGTGTTTATAAGTCTGCATGAGGTTGAGGTACGTTCTAACCTGCTCTATCATCCTGAGAGACTTGTGGTTACTCAGAAGGGAGCAGTTCTCCATAAGTCATAAGAAAAATGGTCAAAGCAGATGACCGGTCAACATAAGCGTCCCTCTGATGCCTGATCTTCTCTTTCGGCTAGTTGATTCATGATCTCAACCTGCAGGCCCTTAAAGACTAATAAAACAACAGAAAAGCAAAGCCAAACAAAGCAGAGTTTTCTTAAGTTATGGGGGTTTCTGAATTGTTGGGTGCCGTGTGAGCGAAGGAGGAATAGGAATGCTGTGTCATGGGAATACAGACACCCACTGAAGGAGCTGAGGCCATCACAGAGAATTTCCTGATTGTACATCTAACCTTTCAGCACCTCCTCCTGTGGCCTGCACACATAACAGGGTTGCCAGGTCTGTGTGGAAAAAGCCCAATGAACAACACAACCAAACTAAAACTCAGCTCAAACCCTTTAAAGCTTTTTAAGATAGTTCATTATGTAGGCCTAAACATTATAGTAAATATTCAATACCATTGGGGGGGGGGGGGTCAAGCATGATGATTTGAAAATGAACAAAGTGCTATAACTGAGGTAAGGGAGACTTTAAATAAATGCCTACAGTTCCATGCTGCTTTTTCTTTGCCTAAATTCATACAGAATAATTCTATGCAAATTCAATACTGCAGTCATAAACTGTCATCAGACTTTCTGTTTCTGCCAAAAAAAAGAAGAAGAAGAAGAAAACAAAAAGTGACTTCTAGAAGATTGGCTGTTGCTGGTGGTCAAAACCCTTACATCCAAATGTGCAACATGTTCAAGTCTGGGATCAGTAAGATTTTTATTCAGCAAGAATGCTTAAAATTGATCATAAGTAACAGTAAAGACAATGTTACAAAAAAAATTATTTCAAATAAATGCTGTTCTTTTGAAGCTTCTATTCATTAAAGAATCTTGAAAAAATGATCATGGCTTCCACAAAAACCTTAAGCAGCAGAATGGTTTTCAACACTGATAATAAAAAATATTTCTTTAGCACCAATTCATCATATTGGAATGATTTCTGAAAGACCATGTGACACTGAAGACTGCAGTAATGATGCTGAAAATTCAGCTTTGACATCAGGAATAATTACATTTGAAAATATATTCAGTGTTACTGTGTTTACTGTATTTTTGATCAAATAAACAGCCTTGGTGAGTAAGAGAGACTTTTTTTCAGCAACATTTCAAAAAATCTAATAAATCTATATCACAACCATTTAAACACAGTCCAATTTCATTTGAAAATCACAGGCTTGGCAACCCTAGCCATAACCTTCAGCTGCATGCTAAAGACAAAGATGCACACGTCATCTCAGTGACCGTGACTAAAGCAAGGGATGAAGAGAGGATGTGCGCACCATGAGAACACTGACCTGCACTCAAACAAACACAGGCCTCTGCTTCTGTTCTGAACATACACCGACAAAACACAACCATCAGTCAATACATTTGCTCAGACTGTAAATCAGAACTTCACTAGAGCGTGACAAATTCAAAACATTATGAGTCTGTAATGATTATGTACCACAGTTAAGGTACAGAATAATTGCATCAAAAATTAAATAAGTGAAAAGAGGCAAAACACGGCCTTCTGACTTCTGGACACGGCCCTTCATATGCACAGATTATCAAAAGCACAACACAATTAAATAGCAAGTAATCAAAATTATTGCAAATCTAGTAGCTAAAAAATAAACCTGTTTTAGTTCAAATCAACCATACTGGTCAGTGCTTCCCAGCTTCCTAATAACAGAGATAAACCCTGAAACAGAACAAATGAGGGAAAATGACCCTAAAAGTTCCCCTTGATCTCTTGGCTAAAGCTTCAAGGTATAAATGGCTGGGAGAGATGTCTACTGCTTAGATTAGCAAAGACGTTCATTAACTTACCCTGACACACTGACATCATTGGTTTACAAAGATCATACGTCACGGGCAGTCACGAGTGCGCAGAATGAGCATATTTTAGGCTCAATCCAATAGTTCTTCAGCAGCTTGCATCTTTGCACTGAAGCTAACTGCAATGACTCCACTGTGTTTATGACATGTAAATCCTGCAGCTGGACTTATAAAGCATAACGGAGCTCTTCATCAAAAACATGAGTTTGGAACTGTCACCGAATTGATGCATGTTTCATCTCTTTCTCATGAGAGCTGCCTTCAGCCTCTTTCTCATAATCACATCAGATTCAAAACATAAATGAACAGAGAAAAAGAGCTTAATAAAGCACCAAATGTTAACAGGAATTCATGAGAAGAAAAATATGTTCTTCTGCTCTTGAAACATAAAAGCGCAGTAACAGTTTATAAAACACTCTAGCCTGAACAGAATGACTCACAAGTAGAAAGGAAGAAAAAGAATGTGTGACAAGAAAGGGAAAAATATGTGAGAACAATTTCGTAACAGTCTACACTACCAGACTAAAGTTTGGACACACTCTCTCATTCAAATATATTAAGTAACACAAATTGAAGTATGGGAAATATGCAGTGATCCCGTCTGGGATGCTTTTAATCTGTATTAAAAGAGTTTCCATGTATGCTGGCCACTTGTTGGCTGCTATTCCTTCACTATCCAGTTTTAAAACTTTTGTCTACAAAACTAATTTCAAGCCTTTACATATTTTTTTCACCTCATCTAATAAAAAATGCAACTATTTTAGGAATTTTGTATTAGTATGATCTGATTTGTATGAAAACAATTTTTTTTTAATATTAAAAAAACAAAGCATTAAGGTCCATTCCTAAACATAAACCTCAATGGTGTATAAGCAGTTCGTACAAAAGTATAAAAGTGAGGTTGTATGAACTCACCTAACAACTTGCTAATAATTTGCTATATCAAAAAAAAGTTAGAGATTGCCATGAGTGTTGGTTTTTCCAAGACTGTGAGAAACATTTTGGGCTAGTATTGATAATATACTATCAATTATATTATACTGTATATAATCAATTTTAAACTCTTGATAATATATTTGGATAAAGTGTTGTTTAAAGAAACAGTTCACCCAAAAATGTAAAATTCTGTCATAACGTCATCTTAAAACTTCCAAGATTCCAAGAAGCTTTCAAGCTCTAAAAAAGGACAGACTAAAGCATCACAACAGTGCTTCATACAATTAGTAAACAATGTTGCAACAGTTCACTAAAGAGGAGGGTTAATCAATGAATAACGACATACTTTTCTGGATTTTCTGAGTGAACAAATCCTTTAAGGAGGTTCCACATGAATGGCATATAGTTTTGAGTTAGTGAAGGCTGCCAGTGTGCCTTTCTCTCTCCAGCCCAGGACTTCTGTCAAGTGTCCTCTTTGCTCATCGTGTCACCAATTATGCATTCTGCTGCCACTGAAGCACTCCTGGCAGCGCTATGCTTCTGTCAAGGACATTCAGTCTGGCCTCTGTCAGATGGGGCACTTGTCAAGCTGCCAGTGCACCCGGTGACACTACCCTTCACGGCACACTGTCAGCTGACCGCAATGAATTAATACATAAACCAAAACCACCCGTGAGTGTAACACTCGGGTTATCGTGGAGAGACGACCTCATGATCTCCCGCTTTGAGTGTCCCGTCAAAACAAGGGAAAAACCCTCAACAAAAGGCCCGGTGAATTATATTAAGTATACAGGTGTTTATATTGATGATTAACGGCATGGCCATTCAAACAATGCTGAAATTCTTGGCCGCGACGGAGGATATGGAAGGAATGGTTGCGCTGACATTCCTGGCCATTTCCTCGACGCACACAGCGCTGCCTTAAGGGTCTTCGGCTGCCTGAATACTTTCCAGATCTTGTATCCTCTCTATCCATGCAGAGATTCCACAGGTCTGGATGGACAGCAGGTGTGCAGCCCAGGAGGACTTTCCAAGGATGTAAAGTCAACAGAAGACCCATTACTGCTCTTCCCTTACATCTGAAAACAAAGGGACTGGAATTCAGGAGGATGCATACTTACATGCCTGTGATTTTAAAGATAGGGTCCTCTGTGCTGGATCCTGACCGGTGTGCCAAGATATTGTGTATATTGTCATTCAGGGGAAGTTTTTCATCTGCTTGAGATAAACAGATATAGACTGTATTAGTCTAAGAGGGCTCTTATGGTGGTGTCCTTGAGAAGCAGACTGAAAAAAGAGAAAAGAACAATGGAGGATAGAGAGAATATATTAGGCTTGATTTACACATATACAGTCTATATATTTTTGATATTAGAATTTAATATTTTATTTTATTTAATTACTTTAAAAAGCTCATCTAGATGGATGTCTTTGTTTTACAGCATCTCACGCCATGAGCGCTGCATTTTTTAGACTGTGTGTCGAGATAAAAGTAGTTGGAAAACATATTTCAAGACTCGTGCTTCTGTTCTATTCTGTTGTGCTTTGTCCAGCTGTCTTTGTATGTAAATATATATAAAATAGCTAATCTGGCTGTTCCAGTTCTGTGAAGATGAAGGAACATTTATGCACATGGAAGTACTCCTGTGTGTTTAATCACATTTAAAATATCACCATGGTGATTATGGGAGATGGGCTTAAAAGCAGAAATTACACATAATTGGTTCTTTCTCCGCATGAATGCTTTCTCAGAAGGCATATGACACTGGGCCAAACAAATAAGCCCACAGCATGCATAAATGGCTGTGATGACAGCAGAAAAGCCGATTCAGATTTACAGCATATTTCAGTAAATGTATTGAATAGGCTGATTCTGAGTTGGAAACAACAAGCTCATTCAAATTAAAGCTTTATGCCACAGGACGTAAACACCACATGTTCACCGCTCTTTCTACTGGTAACCAAAAGAATAATTATTAATGGAGCACCTATGTGTTTTTTGGCCAGGAATCTGAAACAGAATTGCTGGTAGACAGAGTAAACTCCAGAAAAACAGCATGGTTTGAATATCGGACTTCGGACTACAAGGTGCTGATTAACAATAACAAACACTATAGTGGGCGGAAAACTTTTCACAGTCCAAGAGGAACTGAACTTTTGGAGTTTGATACATTGTAATCCAGTAGAGAGGAATGAGTTCCTTAACTGCTCTAAAAAAAAAAATACAGATTTATGCTGATATGCCATAAATACTGCATTTCACATATTAGACAGTGAGGAATGTATTCAAACATCATATCTACCAACTAAATGTAATGCCTAAATAATTTATAATTGGCTTCAAAAATATTAATATAGTTTTAAATTAAAAAAAATATTTAAATTATATATACTACCCTTCAAAATCTCAGAGTCAGTAAGATTTTTTTAATGCTGTTTTTAAAACTTTCTATTAATTAAAGAATCATGAAAAAAGTAATAAAATAATAAACGTTTCTTAAGTACCAAATCAGTACATTAGTATGATATCTGAAGGATCATGTGACACTGAAGCCTGGATTAATGGCTGCTGAAAATTCAACTTTGCCATCATAGGAATTAATAGCATTTTAAAGTATATTTAAAACAGAAAACAGTTATTTTAAATTGCAATAATATTTCACATGCTTACAGTATTTTTCATCAAATTTAACAAGTCTTGGTGAGCATAAGAGACTTTCAAAAACATTAAAAAAAGCTTACTGATCCCACATTTTTGAAAATTTGTGTTTAGATTATTATATATATTATTATATATTTTAAATATAATGAATAAAATAATATTATATTCAAACATTTTAGCTAGATTTAAAAAAATATATATATATATTAGTTTTTAAAATAATGTTAAAATGTATAGTTTTTTTCCCCCTCAAAATAATCCATGTCCCAAGAGATTAATTAGCCATATTTGTGTTTCTGCTGCTTAGATACCATCATGTTGTGGAAAAAATGGTCTATTGATGTTTTGAAGCATCTCTGCTTCCTGTTTGCGTCCAAAATGTCAACCTTGAGCACGGACACCTCAGCTTCGGCCATGCTGTCACAGTGTTTCAACAGACTGTGTTGATGGATGAGTCCATTACTGTAGAGCTCCACGCAGCATGTCCAGCTGCAGCCGGACTTGTGCTCGTTCTGTCATAGGATGTCACCTAATTGTTTGCATTAGCGGAAACAAATACATTTGCAAAACAAACAAACAGAAATATCTCCCACCTGACAACTTCCTGATGATAAGAAAAGAAGCTGGCCCACTGCATGCGGCTGACAAGCTCGTCAAGTGCCGATGGCGTTGGTCAGCCAGGTTCCTGTGGGACCGGCGTCTTCCTGAGGTTTTGTCCTGGGGATCTACTTTGCGGGCCGACGAACGGTGCATACATTCAAAGCATGGTGCAACGAGGAGCAGCTGTTCTTTGTTTCACATGCACCGTAGTTGAGGGATGGGATCACAGACAGAGCTGCAACAACAAATATGGTTCGTGGAAATGAAGGTTTACCATTATCGTTCTGCATGTTATATGAGCCACATTAGTGGGGCCTCTATAAGCACATACACATGCACTCAAACACACGAAAACTGCATTACAGCCAATACAATTTCCGTGGCTTCAGGGAGAAAAGCTACAAGCTGGTATGGTGGTACTTATGTTTAAAATAACTGTATACATTGGGTCATCTTGTAGCAAAGCTGAAATTGGATGTACTGTTTTATGAGGGAAGGCATACCGGATTGGTTACACACTCACGCTAATCAATGACAGGTGTGTCCAGCACTGAGAGGTGTTAACACAGGGGCCCAAGCAGTGTAGCCTTAGGGGAGGTCTACGAGCTGAGGTCAAATGCGCACACACACACGCACGCACGCACACAGAAACCAACAGAGAGGTACAAAACATGGGGTGAGTTGTAGCGCTCAAAGATAGGTTCAGTCAGTTTAATTATTTAGAAATTAGGTACAGGGATGAAAATGTTGGGGTCAATAAGGCTTTTTATATTAAAAAAACCTCTAAATGTAAAAAATATTAACATTTTTAAATATTAAATTTTTTGGAAAAAAGTTATTTAGCAAAATTAATGCATGTCCATATTTTCTAATAGTGTAGGTTATAACAACAGCAGTGTTTGTACTTGACACTAATTGACAGAGTTTAGGTAAAAGTTACAGATTCCCAAATAAATTACATTTTTAACAGACAAATGTGGGAAAATTACATTAAAGTTTGAGAGAAATGAGTGCAAAAAAAAAAAATTGAGTTATTCATGTCAAGGAAAGTGTTACAGCCATCGCTGGTCTCCCCAACATACCGGACAGGGGCAAATGTTTTGCTGTCATGAGTAAGAGTGAAAAGAGGTTCAGGCAGGAGGTCATCCAAAAATTTTGTACACAGCCTGACAGTAGAACTAGCAAGTTTGATCTTGTAATTTCCTAGCTCTCAACGGGTGTCCAAAACTGAGATGAACATTGAGATGGAATTATAATACAGTACAAATCCGCTTTCACAGATCATTTGTAGCATGTAGTGTGTTTAAGATGACAAAACTTCACTTGTCTGGTAGGGTCATTGGTTCCAGAGAAGCCCAATTCCTGACATGCAGTAAATCATAGAGGTCTGGTCCACAGGGATTTATCAGACAGGACAGCGCTCGCTCTGTGTAACTTTTTCAGGAGGTGTGCGTGTGCGTCAGACGGCCTCACGGGACTGCTTGTGAGAATGCTAAGGGCCAGTCGCTGCTGGATTGATACAGAACGCAGCACGCCATCAAAGGTCCACTGAAATGGAGCCATTAAAAATTTACCAACCCGCAATAAATTTTTCACTCCAAGAAAACCTGAAGTGGTCCAGTGAGTAACAGGGCAGGAAAAGAGGTTGAGACAGGGGGGCACTCGACATCCCAATGACTCACAGAGCACCAGACAAGTAGAGCAAAACCACACATAACCCAAACACATAACCACCGCCTTCAAAACATTTAGAAACAGCGCACAAACTTCTATCGCATTAAACAGGAAGTTCTCTGTAACGTTAGTAATTTTTCATTTGTTAACAACAAAAGAACAAAATACATCAGTGAGGTGAAATGCAATTTCAGACTATAATTAAACCTGCAGGAATGAAGCATTCCTGGTGTAGCTTTAGTCATGGGAATCTTGAATTACGTGCATTCTGGTCTTATGTGTGTAGTTTTAATTCATGCATTTGGGATCATTCGCTTGCACAGGAGGGCTGAAATTTAAGACCAATTAATGTGGGACTTTTTTCAGTACAAGCTGAAGAAATCAACTTACTGTGCCAGAAAAAGTCCAAAAAAATCTAGGTCCATGTAAATGTAAAAAGACAACCAAAGAGCAAAAGTGAGATAATAAACACAACTTTACTTTACTAGGTACTCAATAGGGTCATGTTGTGACCAAAACATTTGTTGTTTTTTATCTTGCATTTGCTTTTTGGTTGACTTTTTTGGGACGGACAGTCAATTCAATCGCACCATACGCTCACAGCGCCAATAGAATTTGTGTTGCAACATTTCCAAACACAGCACTTGGCACTAACATCATAGGAAGAATATTCATGACTGACAAAAAGCAAGAATTGGTGACCTTGCTAAACCTTTCTCAATGTCTGAGCACCTGTTTTCTGTAAATAGCATTGAACATCTGCACTTCACCCTGCACCATTATAATCCATCTACTTCTTCCTCTCTTCCTGGTCAAATCTCTATCCCCAGGGAATTTGGAGTCCCGTCACAATCCCATGGATTACTCCCATCCTGCGCAGTGGCTTTTGGGTGCCAGCGAGCCGGGGCTGTGGACACAGATGGGAGCATAGCCTTGTGATAGCTTCCATATGTCACAGTGCGCTTCTGAGGGCGCTTTTTTATTTTTTCCTTTTCACATTTCTGTTTTTGCCCCATCTCTCTTCTTTCTCTCTGGTTTTCTCATCAAATGTTTTGTTCGATGAAGAATAGGTGAGCATACCCAAAGACAAAAACAATCAGAGCAAAAGAATGGCCATTTAAAGGAATGGTTCACCCAAAAACTATATTAAAGTTATATGGGTTAAAGATGACATAAGGCAGAATTTTCATTTTTGAGTGAATTATTCCTTTAATCATCCCAGTGGAGAAATACACCTTAGATTCGTTAGTTGAGTTAAGCCCTTTATGAACCTATTACTATAAATTTTCTGGCCTTGCTATGGATGCTGAAAGCCAAGATATGATGATCCGGTTCTTCAGAAGGGTCATGCTGTGCCTCTAAGGTCTTGCAAACACGAATAATCTGTTTAGCATAACTTATCTGTCATAGACGTTAGGCTGTTAAAGTCACCCCTGGGGAGCAGTGACATGGATCTGTATGGCTCTATGGTAAATAAGAACTGCGAGGAAGCAAAAAATATCCTTTTGACACCACGAGCCTGGGAGGTTCGCTCATCTGTGCTGACACATATGGTCAGTAATATTCCCCCTCTGATTATAATCCTTGAAGTCAACCTCATTAACCAGACATCCGCATTGAACCCTGACTGAAAAGGGGCAGAAAGTTTGCCTGTCAATCAACGCCAACTGGCTGAAAAAATGCATGTAGAGAAAATGATCCAGGAGCCCCAGACCTGAGACCAGCTGCACTTTCTCATCACCTAAAAAGTCTGGCTCTAGGTCAGACTGAGACAAAGAAATTTTCTAAAAGGTATATAAATAACTTTGAAAAGTAGGATTGTCAAGTTACATATTAACATGAATAAATATTAACTAAAAATTTTTAAAAAAAAAATCAACCAGTCATGCCTCCTTTAGATACTAAAAAATTATTTATATATAATTAAATTCTAATATTTAACATTTTGTTAAAAACAATTTAATTATTATCAATAAGTCATGTACCCTTTAAAAAATATATAACCACAAAATAATAATGATTTATAATATTATAAAAATGTAACACACAGGGTTTAGTTGACTAAAACTAAAACCAATAAAATCATTTTTGTTACTAAAAATAAAGTAAATGTTAACTGAAATAAAATAAAAAATAAAACTTCAGCTATTTGCCAAAACAAACATTTCTCAATTTTATTTAGTTTAGTTAACTTGATGCACTAAAAGAACAAAAACTAAAACTGATATAAAATGAATAAAAACTACAGAAACATTTAAAAATAAATAAATAAATAAACAACCATACAAAAAATACTAAATATGTATTTAAAAAATATAAATATAATGAAAATAAAACTGAAAATATAAAAATTATAAACATTACAAATATTAATAAATACTATAATAGTATCTTAATGATACTAAAATTCCACTGGTAACACAATCAACAAATAATAATATTTCAATTTATTTTTTATTTATTATTAATCATGCCTATAGCCTATTGACTAAGTTAATTATTTAAGATTTATAATATTGTTAAAAATGCAACTAAAATGATTTATTTAAAAAAATCTTTTTTAATAATTTGTTAACTATCAGTTAACCATGGCCCCTCAACCGTATATTAATGGAGAAATTTTACTGCCATCAGAGCAGGGTCTCAAGGTGGGTTTTTTAAAATCTGAACTACTTTTAGCATAGCATTTTAAATATGGTACTGTTGTCACAAGACACTGAAAACAAAAAGACATTATTCATTTAAATGATCTGGCATGCAATTAATTTAATGAAACTTTTTAATCAATTTACAGCCCAATTCAGAATCCATTGCAATACAGCTCTGGCCAAGAGGCACCTGATCCAAATCAAAGAACCCGTCCCCAGAGACGGCACAACAGAGCGATGTTGACTGCATGCTCACACTTACACCATTGTTTAGCCAGAAAAGTAATGTAAACTAAACCGCAGTAAAACAAACAGAATGTGTCATGCTTTGCATGATTTAAAACGCCTCCTTTGAAATGTGGTTCATCTGAAAATCAATTCTATAATAGCATTAAAATGTATACATACTGCATCTAAACCTGTAAAGCAGATCTAATGCACTAACACATGCTCAGGCATGAAGACATTACCATCCAGTGCACGGAGGGTTTTTGACAGCGCGCTTTGTGCCCAAGCCCTGAGTCAGCTTCCCACGCAACATTATCTGTAGGGAACATGCCACACTTTCAAGAACACACTAGCAGCCTCCTGGAAGAAAACAACAAAGTGATATCGGCTGAGGGGAGACCTGAGGCTAACGACCCCGTGCCTGACAAAATGATTTATGATGCCCCACGAGGTGACAGAACCAAGAGGAACTTTGGTGAGCTTATATTAAGGCTGTGTTAAGGGACTCCACTGACTCTCATAATATTCTTCTGATGTTCAGGAGGTATGTGCTAATATCATATACACTGCTGTGCAACTGACAGCAGCAGAGGACTGCATAGCTAAACAAACCTGTGTCCTATCAACAGAGAGAAAAGCAGGGCGATGACAGGAAATTAAGAGCAGACATGAAATTCAACTAGATAGTAAAAAATTTGCCCACCACACAACTTCAATATATTTCAATGACAGCATTTTGTAACAAGAGATATACAAATTGTTAAATCTTCATGCTATATTTTTGAGATTTTTAAAAACCATAATACTTCACGCAAAAAAAAAAAAAAAAAAAAAAAAATCAGTTATTTACTCAACCTCATGTCAAAAACTTTATGACTTATGTGGAACATAAATGAGGATGTTTTGAGAAAATAAATGATCTTGTGTATGCACTTTGTAGGGGATGATTTGGACTTATCCACATTTATTGTCCGTATGACAATGCAAAAATGCTCACATAACACTCATGTAACCATGGCAGGCCAGGTGTCTGTGATATTTTTCTGCAAAGCTTTTACATCAAAAACCAAAGAAGAATATCATGGCCAGTTTCTTCTTTTTTTTTAATGTCAAACAATAAAACCAAAAACACATCATCAAAATTAAGCCACGACCAAAGTTAGCCACAACAAAACAACCCAGCATTCCACCATTGATGTCAAATTCCTATGCATGGCTAACTTTTATAACATGGCTAACATCCACTGTCAAAAATTGTTTCTATTCCAAAATCTCTGTTTCACCAATCCACATGCATAACAGAAAAGCCTTCACCTTAGAAGGGTTTCCAAAATCTCCACAAAATTAATCTAAAACACTGTTTGCTAATGGATGAGAGAGCCTACCAGTCATTTTTGTGTGAACAGGCCTCAGAGACAGTCTCTCGGATTTTAGCATGCTGTGCTATTAGCAGTGTAGCTGTCAGCAGAGTACACTCTCTCTGAGAGGTTCTCGAAAAGTTCTCATCCCTTTTACAGCAACACTTCTACTACCTTTAAAGCAGAATTTGTGAAGCAAATTTACCACTTCCAACACTGAATTTCAAAACAATTACTGTCAGACTGCCAGCTGTGAGCCATGTCGTCATTATTCTCAAGTCAGTTTTTTTGTGCTTTTGAGCAGTAAAGGAAAGTAAAAGGTATTTGCTAAATGTTCCTCCATGCACACATGCAGACAGCTTGTGCTATTTTTTCCAGTGTCTAGCACATATTAAAGAAATAGTTCACCCAAAAATGAAAATTTGCTGAAAATGTATTCACCCTCAGGCCATCAAAGTTGTATGAGTTTGTTTCTTCATTGGAACAGATTTGCAGAAATTTAGCATTACATCACTTGCTCCTTCTGAATGGATGCAGTGAATGGGTGGTGTCAAAATGAGAGTTCAGACAGCTGATAAAAAAACATAATAATCCACAAGTAATTCACACGACATCTTGTGATGAGAAAAGCTGCCCATTATTAAGGTGTTTTAACTTTAAACCTTCGCTTCTGGCCAAAAATACAAGCTCATAATCCATACTTCCCCCAGTCAGAAAGTCAATTTCCTATTGTCCTCTCACATGAAAATCTACTGACATCTTTGTTTTGGACTATTTTCGCTTTTAAACAGTGCTCACTCTGTGCATATTTCTCTCCTGATTCAGATGAGACAACTTTTTCACTGGAGAAAGCAACATTATGGATTGAGGAGTATTGTAGCTGGAAGCAAACACATTTTATTACAAACTTGCAGCTTTTCAACTACAGTTGTGCTGTTATTTTCTCCAAATCTCTTCTGATGAAAAAGCAAACTCATCTATATCTTGAATGGCATGAGGGTGAGTAAATTTTCAGCAAATTGTAATTTTGTGAGTGAGCTATTCTTCTAAGGTGGCGTCAAGCTAAAAACACTTATCTTAAACATGCTTCTCTTGAATTTTGTTGCGCTCTGTACATCTTTTTATGGATTTGTGAACTTTGCAACATTGACACTTTTATTGAACTGAACCTAATTAACACTAAACTTGCCTCCTGTAAGAGCTGTTTTACAGCTGAAACTGAATTTGTTTCATAACTGATGAATTTTAACACTGATGAATTTTAGCACCATTAACAGTTATTTTCCTGTTTTTTACTGTGAAGATGCTTTGAAAGGATCTGTATTGTATAAAGTGCTATATAAATAAATGTGACTTGACTTTGTGAACGCATCGAATATGAAAATATGTTGATTTGGACAACCCTCGTCTAAATGAATTAAGGTCTAACTAGGGGGCAGTGGCGAGTATCCACAGACATACAGAGATGGTGCACACAACTACCTTCCCAGGTGGGCGCCCTTTCGTACTGCTGGACGTCTGCCTGCGCGACAGATGGCAGGCAAATGCGGAGGTACCCGCCCCGAGCGCTAACTTTGCTGGCTAGTGCTAGCCTGCGACAGTGCCCGCTATCTGTCTGCCTGTATCTCCAGCGAAATACCCCCATTATCCTCAGAGCCATCATGAGATTAAGAGGGGTATGTCAGAGAAACCGACGGGACAGCTGAGCCTCATTATCCAACATATGCTGTGATGTTTCACCAAAGCTTTGGTTTGTATCTGGTTATCGACACAAAACGCGTTATGTGAATGAATGTTGAACCAGGCCTCACCTTTCAAGTCAGGACGAGGGCGTTTCAGATGAATGGCACGCAGCATGTTCACACCAATCAGATTTAGGCAATTAGTCATGTAAGAGGGATCAATGGTCAGGATGTCTTTAGATGAACTCCATTTGCCCTGCTCAGTCAGATTAAATGGGGCACATACTCAAACAGATTTAAGCATGAAATCCTCTCTCAAACCTACACAATGATCATCATACAACATCTGAGATGCACTGCATCAAGTTCAGCCTACTAGAAATGGACCAAAATAGCATACAAATATATTTATATTCCTAAAAGGAAACAAATCTTCCATTAAATTCTTGATTGGTTCTTCTGAGATTCTTCAACACTGGTTAATCGTTTAAAAGTCAGTGTTCTTCCGTTCAAAGAGGCTCATTGGAGAGAGATGAAGGCATTTTAATATAAGCTTGTGAGTGTGTTTCATACCCCCTGCTACCATGTCTAATCAGGTTGGGAGGAAACGATTTGATCTTTTGCAGGCATGGGGCATCTCAGAATCTAACAGACTGAATCACAAAGACCAGCGCTCACCAGCCAACCTTGGTTTTTCATGTAGACATATGAGGAGCTCCCCGTTGAGCTTTGGAGCTTGTGGAGCAGCGTTTTGGGCTTCTCACTCTCTTGATCTTCTGAAACAGCCATCACATCTGTCTCCTCTGTGATGTCTGCCAGGGTAAAAGGACAAAATGTCACATATCTTCAGGCTGTTTTGTCATAAAGGAAGAAGGAAGAAAAGATGAAGGTCAAGAAAAGAATTACATGAATCAAAGAAACATTTCACTTAACTTATATAGTAACATTTTTTGTTTTGAGTGGGAAAAAAACTCTTTAAACCTTTATTTTTAGATTGAATAAAAAATGGATTAAGTTGTAATAATTGTGTGTGTGTGTATATATATATATATATATATATATATATAATGTATATGTTAGGATAGGACAATATTAGGCCGAGATATATATCCTAAAATATTGAGAAAATCGCCTTTATAGTTGTCCAAATGAAGTTCTTAGCCATGCATATTACTAATCAAAAGTTTTGATATATTTACAGCAGGAAATTTACCAAATATCTTCATGGAACATGATCTTTACTTAATATCCTGATGATTTTTGGCATAAAAGAAAAATCAATCATTTTTACCCATACAATGTATTGTTGGCTATTGCTACAAATATACCCGTGTGACTTATGACTGGTTTTGTGGTCCAGGGTCACATATATAGTTTGATTGATTTTTATATATAGTTTGTTTAATTTTAATTTATATACTACATACATACAGTACTACTGACCACATGCATACATTCTTTCAAATTCTTTAAAAATTCAAATATAAGTAAATTTACATAAATTTAAGTTGTATAACTGTCAGACATTTTATATATATATATATATATATATATATATATATATATATATATACACACACATAACTATCAAATAACCTACTTAAAAATACTGTCAAACAGCCTATATAAAATTTATATACATTGTGCTGTATAACTGTCACTTTGGATAACCGAAGTCATTTTGGATAAAAGCATATACTCATGAGAATGAATATGTAAATATTAAAGTCCAACAGCTGACATATTTTAAGCAATAACAAGTTGACATTTCTACATAACATGAAATATTTAATTGCATTATATATTGCACTGTTCTACACCTGAGTGACATTAAAGAAATACCTCACCGCATGGCAATGTGACTCAATAAGGAAAAACATTTCAAAGGTGACATGAGCTTGACCTCGGTTGACTTTGATTTTCGAATCTGTCTTATACATTATGCTTGTGATCTTTGACACGTTCCATAGGTTTAATCAGCATTTTGGCACTGGGCTGTAATACTGCACACCTCCCTGCACCTGGTCACAAACGCCTGTGATTGAATGCCATGTGTTTTACACGTTCTTTAGATTCTGTTTGAAGTGATCACCCACATCACTGAGGCCTGGCCTCTTGCAGTTGGGGTGCTGATGGCTTTTGGCTCAAGTTCTAGTACCTGTGTGTGTTTACTCTCTCTGCTGGCCACAGACACCAGGAAGCACATTCACTGCTTGGCAGACATCCAGCTCTCCTTATCCTGCGAGAGAGAGAGCGAGAGAGAGAGAGTCTGCTACATCTGCACCAGATGTACGGCTGCACCGGGCCAATCGTTAGGGTCAGATTGACGAGTGCTTTGAAGAAGGTGAAAATCCTGATTACCTTTTGTTGGAAAAATCTCACATTTTAGTGCAGGTAAGTAACTGCTGGCCATCACTAAACTAACATGCCTAGACACTACAACACCTTACCCAAAATCCTCCAATCCAGACAGAGGGGTGCTGTGGGTTCACAGAACCAGCCATGTGTGGCTGCCTACTACATGTTTCCACAGCTAATACAGTGAAAAGTGCACTAAAAACAAATTATTGTAGTGCAAGAAGACACTGAAAAAGCACATTTTCTGGCCTACAGAAGGTTAATAGTGCTCTCATTTCTCAGCATGGCTACAGGGGAAAATTGAAATCTGTGGAGGTGTTAAAAATTTTGCAGACTATATCCTGTAAGCAGCACAAACTATGAAACGTTCACTATAAATAGCTAGGTGTGCTTTTTTAGTTGAGATTTCATTAAAATAAGTGGTATTTTCAAACTAATCAGCCATGATTGCCTAAATGCCTACATGAAAAGTGAATTACAGGGCATATTGAACATATTTAAAAGACATACCATCAGTTACACTAATTTAATAACTAATTCCAGATTATGGAAAAATAATTGATTTGGAGTGCAGGTATACGCTTTAGGCTTTATTTGAAGCTAATAAAAGCCGAAACCCTTGCAAGTCATCTTGCAAGTAGTGATGACTCTAACAGCTGTCCCTCACACAGCATCAGCGTTCTTAAAGGAACAATTCACCTAAAAATTAAAATTTTGTCATCATTTACTAACCCTCATGTCATTCCAAATGACTTACTTTCTTCCGTGGAAGACAAAAGAAAAATAATGTTAGGAAACATGCATACACTAAAATTCAAACCTTTGTAGAGCTCCTGTTGCATTTATTTGATTAAATATACAGTAAAATGTAATATTTTGAAATATTATATCAATTTAAAGAAATATTAAAACTTTCTGTCAACAACAACAACAAAAAATCTTACTTTGTTAAAATGTTAAAGGATCACCATAACAAAATGCTTTGAGCTGTCATGGTCATGTTCTAGGAACATGGGAACCATAAAATGGAAACAACTTTTGCTTATTTAAGTTAACACATTTATCATTTTCTTCATGTCTATAAAGCTACAAACAAGCCTGTTCAGGGTAGACTGCTGCATGTACAGTTTTACTGTGAAGGACTAATAACCTACTGCCACAATGAACTCTCCCCTAATCATCTTTAAAAACCACACAATTACACTGAAGATGAAGTGTGCTGCCCTAAATTAGAAAATATGTAGGACATTTTTGTCTGTATTTTCACAGACCTGTCTCTACATAGAAGAAAGACTCAGTTGGGGACGTTCAGTCAACAGTCGATAATGTGAGCCATAAATCAGTCATACACAGGATTATGAAGTGAATCCTATGGTGCAGACGGCTGGCTTGTAGCCAACATACAGTATGAACAAAGGTTGCTTCTCCACTTCTAACCAGAAACTTGTCCAATGTAGTGTGCTGTCCAAAATTCAAACCATCCTTTTCCAAATGATTTTTCAGTTTTTCTTACTTTCTCTCTCTCTGCCTCCCTCCTCCTTTTTCTAATTTGCTGGCCACAGTTAGAAATCAGCCGACTGGGACACGGCAGTAATTGAAGTCTCCACAGTGACTGCCTACAGCACCGCTTTTAGTGATTCACGGGGGAGGTTTCCTGGGGGAAACTCAATAAGCTGCTCAGCGTTAACTATAGTCATCATCAGACTTTTTCCACCACAGGATGTAGAACAACACTTGTTGACAGCTTCTCAAAATAGCATCAGGAAGCATGACCTATGACAAACTGATAATACCAATACACAGGATTCATGGAGCATGAGCGTAATTCATTCAAGTGCAGAGATGCTCACAGAACTTCACTCCGAGTAATGCAAGTCAGTGTTTGAATTGAGAGAAGGTGGATAAGTAGTATTATGCTGGTGATATGATCAGATTGCATGAAGATTGCATGCTTTTACTAGGATACAGGCATGACCGGATTCTAAACATTTTTTTAAAAGTATAGTATTTATTGGGAAAGATTACCTTTAACTTTTGTAATCAGAAGCAAGCCTCAATGTATTTTTTTTTAAATGAATCAGAAACAACCAGTACACAGCCAGCGTTGTACTGACTACCAATGAACCAGTTAAATTCTTTAACATTCTGTATCTGTCACGTTACAGTACACACAGATCTCTTACACAACTATAAGTCTCTTACAACACTATACGTACCCACATTTCAGTCCAAAGAACAACGTGAACATTCAGAAGAGCTCTTTCCACCAGTTCTCTTCAGCTTGGCCTTTGTTCTGTTTAAAACCTGTCAAGCAGTCTTCAGTTTTAAATGACTGAAAAAAAGATGAAAATTCACAGTTCAAAAGGTCTTTTCCCTTTAAAAGCATTCTGGACATATATATTGGTTGTACTCTTGAAGGTTTTCAGATCCTGGGTAAGGTTAATGCACACATTTACAGTGGAGCAAAACAGATCTTTTCAGACCTTGAATATGCTTGACCTTAAATAGAAGCATGATACATATTCTATATGACATCCAGACTGCTCTAAATCACATGTAGTTGTGACCATTCCCTGATTTGTGTGCAGCAAGGGTGCACCTGGAACTGCATACTGGGACTGTGACCGGCGCACAGTGAGCGTGTGATAAATGACTCCATGATCGTGCACATTTAACAACCTCCTGAATCAGGTAAAATCAAAACCCCATGAGTGGAAGCAGGTTTGTAATTCAGCAAGCTTCTAGAAACATCAACATGTTGAGCCTGGGTTAGAGAGCGAGGGCTTGATTATGTCTCAGTTGGGCCCGTGTGAAAATTGTATTCCATTATTGCAGCTGTCAGAATATTGCACTTCTGAATTTATCATATTCCGGGTTCTGTGCAATATCTTTCACTTGAAACTGGGAACAAAAAACAGCATTTAGCCTTAAAAACACACCATATCTTACCCCTGTGGTCTGTGTGACGCAGTCCTCAGTCTATAATCAACGCCTGGAAGGAAGCAGATGACATGATTGCCTGTTGAGGAGCTGATGTTACTAATTAAAACAGGAAAAGTGATGACTCCTCTCATCCTCACTGAGTTATCACGCTCGCTGTTGGCTTTGGCCTTGACGTAGCCCCTCGCTTCTTCCTCCTGATAAGTGCAAGAAAGAGGCTTTAGGAGAAAAAAGGAAGGAAGGCCAGAGACACTATCACCTTGGCTGTTGTGGTTTTAGCTCATGATGCAATTTTGAATATAAAAAACAGCAAAGACACTTTGGATTGGAACAACAAAACAACTACGCAGGATGTTTTGATTTTTTTTAAAATGGGTAGTTCACCTAAAATTTATTTACCCTCATGTCGTCCTAAACCTGGATGACTTACTTTCCTCTGTGGATCACAAGTTATTCTGAAGAACATCACTGGAACCCACTGACATTTTTCAAAATATCTAGAAAGAAAGTATTACTATATTTTTTCCTCTTTAAATGAAAATAGGCTCCAGGAATACATTTTCTTTTCCCAGAGCAGCAAGGATGACTTTACAGGCCAAATGCATATCACTCTTCAGCTGTTTAAGAGTTTTCCCGTGGTCTACATAATCTTTAATGAATCAGAGTGTATTTACACAAAAAGGTCAGAGATATTCCTCTAAGCACTCCAGAGCTCCAGAGCTGGATCGGGAGGCTTGACATTAATCCTGAGGGTAATGTGGGTCTTCCTGTGGCTAATGAAATCTGAAGCCCGAAAATGGCCGCACCTAATGACACTCCTTGACAGTTTTTGAATTAAACAGCCATGGCTGCTGGGATCAATCTAAATAGCACACAGATGGCCAACACTATTTTTCTCTTCTTTTCTATCCCTAAGCACTTGCATATGGGATCTAAATTACTATCTCAGGAACACTGCTCTCAAAAAAGCTATTCTGGATATAGTGCTTTTTGCCTGCTTGTTGGGTTCTAAATATTTATTGCTTAAAGAAACCGCCACAGGTTCACAAATGATTGCTGATCAAAATGAAAGGGATAATTCACCAAAAAAATGAAAACTCTGCCATCATGTAATCACCCTGATGTTGTCCCTCCCTGTATGACTTCTGTGGAAAGAAAAAAAATTGAGCTTTTTGTCCATTTAATGGAAGTTAATTGGCTCCAATGTTGTTTGGCTCTCAACATTCTTCAAAATATCTTATTTTGGGTCCCGCAGAAAAAAAAAGTCCTATTTGGAATAATATCAGTGAGAGAATATTAATTTTAGGTGGACTATCCCAGTAAGCTAACATTCATATATTGCATCACGTCATTATGAATAGAAATTTACTAATTTCTTTGACTGCACTGGAAATAAACGCTAGTTTTTATATTATTTGCAAAAAAATAAAAAACTAAATGGGAGACTCTGCAGTGTGTGCATACCCACACATGCAATAAATCATTCCCTTCATTTAGGAAACAAATAAAGGTGCATCATAAAGCATCATCTTACTTTGTCAAAATATTTAATAAACTACGTTGACACACAATTTTACAAATGCATCCAGTTGTTTTTCAAACTGTGTGCGCTGACAAAAATATACATTAGAGGCGTTACAACACAGAATAGATTTGAACCTGACGTGTTGATGATCCTCTTTTCTTTTAAATATTTTGTCACTCTGCTCATCTGCACGATGGAGATTAAACATAAAACATAATATAACACGCTTTTTCTAAATACAGCAAGTAAAATGAACCTCTGAGAAGGGAATAAACTGCATAAGATGCTTAAGAGGGGACTCGAGCAAGATACACATTAAAATAAAAATTCATTTACTGTGTGAAATTATATGCAGGTTTATTTACCCTGTTATACGAGGATACTATATGAGGTGCAAATTATGTGCTTGATAAATGGATTTAATTTCTCATCTTGCAGTAGTTAGTGTATTCTCTCTCAAATAATTCAATTTACCAACTGTTAACTCGTGGGACTGGGAGAACTCTCTTGTCAGAATATTTCATATATTTATGCCATCTCTAATCAACATCAAATGAAAGTTTCCAAGTCCATTCTTGACATCTAAAACAAACAAGACATTCTTATGTACAACTGAATAAAAATCACTTTTGACAGTCCAATGAAGGGTACCTGAAACACTCATCAAGGAGCCCTTGCTTCTATAATAGCTCTTACTCTTCTGGGAAGGTTTTCCACTAGATGTTGTAAATGGCTTCAAGGATCAGACCCAAGAGCATCGGTGAGGCCAACCAGTAATGTTGGGTGATGAGGCCTGGCTCACAGTCGGTGGTCCTATTCATCCCTAAGGTGTACAGTTGAGGTTCAGGTCTGGGCTTTGTGAGGACCAGTCAAGTTCTTCCACACCAGACTCAGAAACCCAGTGGCCTTGCATTGTAATGCTGGAAGAAAAAAGGTACACAGCACTTTACTAAAAATGTTAATGGGGTTTTCATGGTTTAATGCTTGATTTTAGGCAACTTGCATTGCTAAAAGTGTACTTTTACTTAAGCACAAGCTGCTGTTTTGGAAGTGAGAAGATCTCCTGCACCTAACGCCACAGCAACATTTCTCAGATAGACAGCTCCACTCTTATGCTGTGAGTGTCTTTTACCTCCCACATTAAAAAGCTGTTTCAGCCACTCTCTAATCGCTGAGATCTGAGAAGCTTTACATGACATATTTGGCACTCACAGCCAGGCCAAGATGATGATACGCTGTTAGTACCTCCCGTTGGCTCAGACTTTTTTGGCAGCTCTTAATGTGATGATCAGAGTTGGGAATGTGCTCCCATTTTTGAGCCACTCAGCATTTACTACTGTCCTGTACTGGATAGGGCACAGTGTGCTCTGTAATGTCATGCTTCGTTCTCTTCTGGGTCAGGTCTGGCTGTCAGTAGGGTTGGTGTCCAGGCACATAGCGCCTCAGGAAAGCCTAAGGACACAATCAATCAGCCAGAACTGACTGACATAATGATTCATTCAGTGCACATCCCTCACTGAAATTTCTGTGCCTGTGCACAAACCTATATGGCAGACTGGGACAGTTAGGAAAAGTTGATTGATCTGGACTGAACCAAACATTGAAGTTCATTTGCAGGCTATGAGTGGACAAACTGTGCATTACAATCAAGTGGGCTGATGGCAGAGTGCCTCTTCTGCAATATTCTGAATCAGAGAAGCACATGTCATCTTGGCTCGGGCAGAATGAGGCATGGCCCTTATGTCTGTAATCCGACGCAGAGCGATTAGTGGACACTATGAGCACCAACTGAAAATATTCACACACACATTATATAAGAAATTTTAAGATATTTAGCTGAGTCACACCCTTGCAAATGAGTTTCCATGTGTATGTGATTAATCTGAGGGATTTTAGGCGTTCCATTACATCAGTACTAACAATCACAGTACAAAGTGGGTGTGGGGATCTGAGTTCATAGTTTGGGTCACAAAATACGCATCTTGGACCCAAACTATGAATTCAGGTTCTCCACATCTGAAATCAGTTATTTTCTGCTATAAATGTGGGCTATCTGCAATAATTACAATAAATTACAACATTAACAACAAATATGTACCAATTATGTATCTATATACTATATACTGTACACACACACTTGTACATATGCCTGCAATCTCAATCCAATCCATCACATTATGAAGGTGAAATGCATGTGAAAAGCCATTTCATGCTATTTTTTAAATGAGTGTAATCATAAAATTGTTCATTTTAGCTGCAGATCCTTCAAGAGTCTGTGGTAAAACAGCTGTGAAAAAGTACTGAAGATAGAAAATCACAGATAACAGATAAGAAAAAGTGTCTGAGCAGCTAAATTACCACATGAGACAGATGAAAGATTTCTCAGTATTATTTTGAAATGCTGGTCAGCAGCTTACATTGTGTGCTGACTAGTGTGAAATTGAAAAATCTGCACAATGTGAAGCAAACCATTTCAGTCTCACCCTTTAAATCACAAATATCAGTCAAAATACTAAAAAAAAGAGAGATGAATCTTTGGGATTCTGCTAGAACGCAACCTGAGCATGACAAAGAAGAATATATAAAAGTTTGGTGGAAATAGCAAACAAACAACATCCCATATACACACACAAATGCATGTCAATAGACATAAGAAGTGTTTTAAATATATTCCTCTAAATTTGTGCTATGTGGACTATACTGATTCCCCCACTGAAGGTCTAGTTGCTACGTAACAGAAAAGGGTCAGTGGCACTGTGAAGGGTGAATGGATTCCTCCAGAACAGTCCATTTATCAAGTGCTGCCAACATGCCAAACGCACAAAGGACAACACATCCACCGCTAGATCCTGTTCCTTTCACCGTTTCTTTCTAACCCTCCTTTCCTTCTTTTATTTTAACCTTTATCTTTGTCCCTAAATCTTACGAAAATTGCAATACAATATCCAGAAGTTCACATGAGATGTTAAATGTTAGCTAAACTTACAAAGAGCAGGACACAGGATATGATAATATGATTCCCATTCCAAAATTTTCCAGTTTTTAAACGCAAAACCACCACTTAAGGTTCCTTGAATGTCCTCGCTAATAAGAACTCTGTACAATAGGAAAAAGATTTCATATGTTCTCCATCGCTATGAGAGCAAAACAAAACCGCCGCTAATGAGTCCCTGATCACACTGAAAAATGACCCAAACTTGCACTCCCCCCCTTACAGGTGGAAACCGAGGCACGACCCACAGGAACGATTTATGATATGGATTCGGTGGCCTCTGAGCTGGTCATTAAGTAGTACGGGTCATTAGCCTTTTTTTGCCCATTTTAGCTGATAACAATATGTTTATGCATAAGAACTATTGCTTTTGGCTTTTGTGGCGGCTTCAAAATGAATTGTATTTAGAAATATGCTAGGCAGCAACTACCTGAAAGAGCGAAGTGTGGATGATATGTTATTCTTCACAGACAGAGCAGGAACCCACTGCTGGGAAGGTGTCAGCCCATCAAGGCAATTTCACAGAGATAAGAAACAAGGGCCGGGTTCAAAACACTGGCCATATCCACCCATACAGCACTGTGTGGAGCTTCTTATTTCCTATTCCTCAAAGCCAAAAAAGCAGGTCACACATTCCACCTCTGTTTTCTTTATGAGGTTCCTGAAACCGCATGTGTACAGAAAATAACAGACTGAGCTTCTGACAACGACTTTGAGAGCAGTGAGTGAAACAACAATCCATCAGGCGAATGTAGGGTAAAACCGCACTGCTGCTTTTACGGCAGATGACCCCGTAACTGCACTTGATACATCCATTTCTTTATTGACTCCTCTCCTTGTCTTTTGTTCACCTTGGCCTGATTGCATCAGAACAAATAATGACCTCTTCATGAAAATGACTGCAATTTTCCAGCAAAAGTCCCTGGTGCTGGCAGACTGCCGCAGCAATACACAGAGGAGAGAACGGCAGACGTTTAACTGATGCTAATGATGAAATTAAGAACGCAGACCACTAATGAGGACAGAAAAAAGACCGGAATACGAAAATCTTTAACGTGCTATAACACTCTGTTTTGCATAATTAGCAATTTCCTTTGTCGTTTCACAATTTCTGTGCAACAGTTGCTGTTTTTCATTCATGTCCACTGACTGCAACCTCACATTTTCGGACACGTTCCAGACTAAACACGAAGTGTGCAACACCTGGAATATCGGTTATCGCACATTAATGGGATCTAAGATTAGCCTGGCGGAAACTGTAAACAGGAGAAATTTTTGAGAAAGGATAGCGTGGTCATTTGCAGATCATTCATGAAGATGAAGATCATTAGAGATGATGGAGGAGTGGGCATTGTCCGACTTCAAAATCCTGTTCAGGAACACCGCTCCCGCTCTTCCTGAAAGCAGTCTCTTATCTCTCAACTTGCATCAGTTCGACAGACTCTGATCCACAGCCAGCCTGACACTCTACTTTCTAACTCCGAGAACTTACAACCAGCATCCATTCAAACCAAGCCGGCCGTTTCTAAACTGCGTGCAACGGTGTGAACGGATCGCAAGTCCGATAAGCGGAATATCATCGGGGAGGAAAAGGGAACACGCTCTACTATGGCTTTCTCTATGACCTCTCAATTTGTTTTGACTTCTTTTCATCTTACTGCTACAATAAATGAACTCTGGACTTGGATGAACAGCATATCTCTTCTTTTAGATCAGTTTTTTTAACATGACAGAGACAGGAGAGAAAGCAGAGAGGAAAAAACACTGCTAAAGGAAGGATCTGGAAAGCAGTGCATATAGAAAAACAACAGCACCATTAGAAGTCCAAAGAACCATGAGAAAAGTTGGCATGTATCTCCAGTGCACACAAAAGTCCACTAAGCACACAGCTATAAAGGATCCCAGAGATGTATTCATCAGAGCCTTTGAAACACAGACAGCCGGGTGACTTCAAAATCAGCGCTTGCATTATCTGGCACCTGTGAAACTATCCCAGAGATGCACATCTCTGATTAGATGCTGGCTGTACAGTCAAAGCTGTTGTGAGTTTGTTTTTTTAAGGTTTCTGGAGTAAACCTATGACAAAGAGTATGTGGGCTTCAGACTGTATAAAGACATCTCTGTTTAAAAACAAGACAGCTCATTGATTATGCACAAGGACCATAGGGTTTTCCTGAAACATGCCTTTAACTGCAATGTGAACTGTCTGTGCAAGACCAATAAAATAAAATAAAAAAATGAATCAGTATTGACATATTGATTGTGCAAAGGTCAAAATAACAAAAAAAAACAAAACAACTAAAGTACTAGTACTAAATAATAATAAAAAAAAATAGTTCAATACAATGCAACTCTATTTACATGTACAGGTGAAAAAAATAATAATAATAAAATGCTGATCTGTGCTATTAAAATGCAATTCAACTCAGTGTCCATGCAAAAGTAAAAATAGTAAAATAAAATACAAATAAAATAATATATAAAATAAAATAAATAAATTCACTACAATGCAACTCAATTTCCATGTAAGTGTCAAAAAAACAAAACAAAATAAACAAAATATAAAATGCTGATCTGTGCTATTTAAATTCAATAGTACAGATCAGCACACTATTCAACTCAGTGTCCATGAAAAGGTGAAAAATAGATTTTTAGATTCCTTGCATTGACTATGAAGTGAAAAGCATTTGAAATCTGCTCTACTGAAATGACAGTGACCCTAAACTGTCATCCCATGTTAGCCATGTTAGCGCGCTCTCACTGATGGGCCGGATAACCTGGATTATGGAGACAGCTGCTGCTGAGTCACGCAACAGTGGAGCCAGTGTTCACTGGAGATAATTGGCTGGTCCAGGGTAAATAATGAGCTAGAAATTAACAACTGTCTGCATAGCCACAAATCCTCTGCAATAAATTTCCATGAAAGCAACTCACGGCACCAGAAAAAAAACAAAAAAACAAAACAAATTGCACATTAGCAGAGAAATTACTGGGAAAAAATCAACCCCTTATCTACAGTAGGAGAACTGCATGGTTTGTTTATACTGAATAGCCATAGCTGGGTAGACAAGATTATGGGATGAAAGTTTAATCCACTGACCTGATGTTTGATATGGGGAATGTGTGTATATTTCAATATTTCACTAATTAAGCTTCACTGCCAAAACTAGCTAAACATTACAGAACATTCTTGGCTTTTCAATGTTTACAGACCTGGAAAACAATGCACACCATCATATTGTGAGTTTCAGTAGCCCGACTATTTTAAACCAGCAGATCCCTCAACAGCATTAACAAACATCCGCCCGCATTTATTCAGGTACTGTGTTTGATGCCTGGACTAAACACAGATACAATTAAGAGGCGGATAACAAACAGGAAGAACATTAATCAAGAATGCAGGCAAATCATAAGGTAAACATTTCATGTCATAAGTTGCTGTTTATAGCTTCGGATGAAAAAACACCTGTTGATTCTTCCGTATTGATAGATATCACTAAACTTGAGTGGGCGTCAGCTTTGTTTTCTATGACCCAGACTGAATTCAGTTTAACTGGGAGGATAGACATTCCTCACTATGAATAAATCATTAAATCAGGAAGGGTTTCGGATGATGAACGGCATCGCCACGTGAAAGCGGTAGCTGACTGGCAGCGTGCATGGCATTCCTACCCTCAAAGCGCTTCCTGTAAACATCCAAGTACTTCCTGTGAGGTCAGATATGCCAGATGTTTCATGAACATGTCTAGTAACAAAGCAACAAGGAAAAATGTGCAGCTCTGAATTTAAAATGAGAAGAAACCGCATAAGGTACTTAAAATGTCACAACACACAAAGAGGATTAAAAGTAATTTGGTGCAATTTTTGGGGGACTTTACAAGCACGCTTAAGTCATGCATGTTCTTATGTATCTTTTTCCAGCATTACAACATGCCATTCATACTCTACTGGAAATTACAGTTACATTTTGTAAATTTATGTTTGTTTATGTTAATTCTTACATTAATCTCCTCATTAAAATGCCTAAATCGACTGAGGCATGTTTGAGCAGATACCAGCCATACATAAAACCTGGACAGTGTTCTTCAACAAATTATCTCCTGGCTAAAATTAGTTCGCTGGAGGATAAGCACCTTCAGGCTTTGCATTGGACAGTACCAGACGAGAGGATTACTTCACAAAGAGCGAAGGCTTCAAGTGGACCATGCTAAAATGGAAGGCGCTCATGTTGTTAGGTCTGAAGAGGGTGTTACAGACATGCTTGCCTGGGGCGGATGACCACAGAAAACAATTCCACATGGAGCCACGGTTCCACAAATGAGAATTTAAGACAGCAAAATTCAGGTTGCCTTGAGAAGCCACTTCATTTGTTTAAAATGTATTTCATTCCTGAATAAGCATCAGTGGAATTTAGACTACAGCATCTTCAGACTCTTGGAAATGAAAAGATCATTCAACAGTGGTATTAATTGTTTGATCAAAATATTTTTAACACAAAGTATTTTGAATCCTTATATTTAGTCTTGAAAGACACCGAATGACGCATTACGCACACTGAGCTAGTAATGAGAAGATATTTTTGTAACAAAACCATATGGCAGGCATCTTGATTAAAACAATTCTGACAACATTACAGCACATAATACGTTCATCCGTCCTCAACTGCCCCAGTCCCTTGGCCTCTAGCTACATTTGTATTTAATTCTCTTAGTGACTGGATTATGGGAATGTCCATCTGGGCGTTGAGAAAGAAGAGGGTGGGCCATAAACAGTTTAAATTGTGGTAGATTAATGGCACCAGAGTTTGTAAATACAAATACAAATGAAAACAAATATTTCAAGCAAAAAACAACAAAACTAATGGAATAAGCTTACAATCAACCTTACATGCATTTAATTCATGGACAATATAAGAAATGTTTTATCGCTTCAAGGCTTTTTCATATCACTCACCATTCAATATGAGAAATGAAACCCTTCCTGTTTATTGGACGAAAGAAAATTCGTGCAGTACCCAGTGTACCTCTGCTCAGATTTTCATCAGGCCTTTTGTTCTTGCAGAGAATGGAAATCTATACACAGCAAAACAAATGACTCAGAATCAGCAAATCAAAGAAAACAATGCAAGAACTGATAAGTTTTCCTCTGTAACACAAAATAAACAGAGAATGTGCCACCCAGTTTATGGAAGTGAACTGTGTGGGTCTGTTCAACTCGTCAACACGTATATGAGGAGATGTTTAAGAGAAGAAAACCATCTTTCCTTCATGTGATGTTGTTTCCTGACACCCACCACCTAAACAATTCTGAGAAGGGTATCTGTTTGGCTAATATCAGAAAGCTGCCCTCTTCCTCTCTCTCTCTCTCAGTGGGAGGGTTAATGATGATTGT
>JAFVLL020001446.1:0-10682 GCA_021397915.2 Tor tambroides
TCAAAATTATCCATTTTTCTTTTATGCCAAAAATCATTAGGATATTAAGATCATGTTCCATGAAGATATTTTGTAAATTTCCTACCGTAAATATCTCAAAACTTCATTTTTTGATTAGTAATATGCATTGCTAAGAACTTCATTTGAACAACTTTAAAGGAGATTTTCTCAATATTTAGATTTTTTTGCTCCCTCAGATTCCAGATTTTCACATAGTTGCATCTCAGCCAAATATTGTCCTATCCTAACAAACCATACATCAATGGAAAGATTATTTATTCACAAAATTGACCCTTATGACTGGTTTTGTGATCCAGGGTCACAAAAAAAACAATTAAAACCTGTACTCAAATAAATAAAGTCAAATCAAAATACCTTCTGTTTGTTGTTGATGTTGATGTCTGTTGAACTTGATTTCTGCTGATCATTTCTGATTTAAAGAAACAGTGCGCTATTTATAACAACTTATTTCCATATTCTCACTTCAGATAATGTAATTCATCAATATTTTTTCATTGCTTTGCACAATTAATCAAACATATGTCAAAACGAGATCTCTTGCCTTTCATCAGGATCTACTTTGACATCCTGTGAAATTAAACCGTTTTAGATTGAAACTGAGGTATTTCTCTTATATTTTAAGTGAATTATTTGAGCACTTACCTCGTGCGTGTCATCTTCTGCTTCACATTTCACAGTGCTGCTAAAACTCATGAACATCAGACTACTGACTGACACAGAAGTTCACAGCTAACGGAGAACGTTATCAGAACGTTCTCTCAAAGTTATGAACAAACATCCTTCCAGTAACATTAATAGAATTTCGTTCAAATTTATCTGGTCTTAAATAACATTCTCAAAACTTCAGCATCATAAAAATATTTATACATTGTTTATGGAATTTTTTTAGTATGTTCATTTAATGTTTTTAAATGTTACTAGTTCCAGAATGTTCAGAAAACATTTAAAATTAATGCTCCCATAATGTTCACTAAAGTATAAAATTGAATGTTTCCTTAATAATCTCATAAGTACAAAAAAGTGCTTCAAACATTTAACAAACTGGACATTTTGAACGTTCAGAGAACATTTATTCCCATATTGTTCACAAATGTATAAAATAAATAATCTCATAACCAGATAATAAAAAAAAAATGTTTTGGACATTATATAATTGTATATAATAAATATATATAAAAAAAAATTATATATATATATATATATATATATATATTTATTTATTTATTTATTTATTAAAACTGGACATTTTGAACATTCAGAGAACCTTTAAAAGAAATTCCCCCATATTGTTTACAAATTTTTAAAATTATTCATCTAACAAGGGAAAAAAAATGTTTTGGACATTTTGAACGTTCAGAAATAATATTTTCAAAATACTTGCAATATGATAAAGTAGAATGTTCTCTTTAATTTTTCATAACCATGAAAAAAAACATTTTGAACCTTCAGAGAACATTTAAGAGTAACGTTCCCATAATGCTTGAAAGGATTATCAAATTGCACGTTCCTTTGGAGGTTTACATAAGCAAAAATGGTTTTAAAACACTTTAAAAAACTGTCTCTGTTGAAAGTTCAGAGAACATTCTGGAACAACGTTAGCTAAACATTCTCTGAGCATGTTTTTCTTCATGTTTGACTCTAACAGAGACGCACCTGCTGACTCCAGATTGCCTGTCTGACTCCTTCATCTGTTAATGACAGACTCATTAGACTCACATTCTTCCTTCGTTAATGATCCTCTGTTGTGATGATTGTACCTTTGAGGAGGGTTTGTGTTTGCCGTTCAGCTCTGAGTCCTTCTCTCTGTCTTTAGAGGACTTCTTCTTCTCTCTGACACACATGAAAGATCTGAGATAAATCAACATGCCAGATCTCTGTTCGACTCATCATTAAACAGATCTTCCTGACCTTCTGTGTTTTTCCTTTTCCAGTTTCATCCTATAACTTTGTATTTTCCGCACTGTAAATTAGTGTCTAATTAACCATTTGCAAATAGTCTAAAGTTGCAAATGAAAGCCGTGCAGATTCAGTTGAGTTTAGTCTAAACTCAAAGCATTAAAATAACTCAATCTCCTCGTACCTGAGAGGATGCATGTCACCTGTCACACCTGAAAGAGTTTAAGTTCCTCTTGCAATCAAATGCGCAAAATCAGCCACAGCGCCACCTGCTGGAATAAACCCATCTAAACATGAGGAACACTTACAGATCAAGACATGCATCTTCTGTTAGCTCAACTCATTTATACCTGATCCGAGAACAGAAATATTTTAAAGTAGAAACAAACATTTTGCATGAATGTTTTATTAAAATATGTTGTGTATTACAAGCACTTCCTGTGGTGATATTGCCTCTTTATAAAGAATCACTTATTGTATTCCTCAATTGTTAATTGCTTTGGATAAATGAAGACATGTAAATGTAAAATGCATGATTTTAAAATCCCCCAATACTCTCTTCACTGGAGGAAACTTTAAAATCAAACCTTTCTTAAAGCCACCAATCTCCGGTGAAGTGCAAACCAATAAACCACAGCTTTTTTCTGTAAAATAAGATTTAGTCTTTAAAACAGCTTTAATGTGATGATTTAGTGACAGCTGCATAAATAACCACAGTTTTAACAGGGTTTCTGCAGGTTTTATGATGATGAATATAAGACTTTGAAACCTTTTAAGACCAAGTAAAGACAGTTTTAAGAACACAATTTGTTATAAACATCCAATTGATTTCCATAAATCACATTTAAACCATCTTTACAAAGAATAACTTCAGTCTTGAATGGCTCTGCTCACAAACTCAAGTAAATTTTACTGTACCTTCTGATCACTCCGCACAAAATGTGATGTTTTGTTTTCCAGTGCAACTGTCTGAAGATTCTTAAACCAAGAGGCATTTACTGGAGAAACAACATGATATAAAATACAAAGTCTTGTTTTGTGACAAACTGATCAAAATGAAATGAGTTTATGGTTAAGAAAGAACAACTATCTGCCAATGGGCTTAAAAATGTTACTTAATTCATACACATTTTCATTCTTGTTTCAAGCGTAAACTCACTTCATTTTATTCAGTTTCTAAGAAAACAGGACTTCACATGTTTGATTTGCATCTCAAGTGTCTTCATTTAAGGATAAAGTTTAGATAACTGTACTGGAAAACAAGACAAAAACAGTTAAGAAAATATCTGTTTTAACAGTACATGCAATGACTTCATGAATTTAAGTCCTTCTGCTCTGACTAAAGACCTTAACTTTTGGAATTAAAACTTTTTCAGACCAGCAGACAGCCTGTTTACGATTGTCGTAAGAACTAGTCTAACCAACTAGCTGTTAACCAAAGAAGTTCCAAATTATACCAATCCACATTTTTATGAAACTGACTTCAGTCTTCTAGTAAAACTGGCACAACTAACTCGTAAGACTAGTCAAAGCAGTGCGACCGGCCGCCGAGGGAAGAACAAGAACCAAGCCAGCGATGATTCACCAGTCTTTTATTACAGCAAAAATATCTGGATGTGCAAACCCTCACACCCTTTCACAAGAAACGGATGGAATGATTGACCCAAAGCTTGTTCCATCCCTCCATCAATATCACAAACGTGTCCAGATTAAGGGCAGAACAACTCGTCGTCCGTCAGCTGCCATAAATACTCAAAGACATTTGGTACGAACTGTACAATAAGAGAAAACGTCTGCACCATTTACAGATAAAAGAAAGCAAAAAAACATTCTAAAATGAGAAGAGATGGGCAATTAGGAGCAGGCGATGGACTCCAGCTGTTGTTCGGCCTCAGCGGCCATCGCTGCAGCCTGCAGTTGTTCGGTTTCACTCTGCAAGCTGCTCGAAGTCAACTGTTTGCGTTCGCTATGCATGTTATTCTCGTGTCTCTTCAAGTCGGATGCTTTAGCGAAAGCCTTAGTGCATGAGCCACACACAAAAGGCTTCTCTCCCCGATGGCGTCGCTCATGGTCCTTAAGATGCGACTTGTGTTTAAAAGCCTTCTCGCACATTTGGCAACTGAACGGCCGTTCGTTGCTGTGAACGCGCTCGTGTTTTTTCAGATCCGGCGCGCGGATAAACGACTTTCCGCAGGCTTCGCACCGATACGGCTTGAAGCCTGTGTGGATCTTCAGGTGCTCCTTTAAGTGCGCCTGCGTGGTGAAGGCTTTGGTGCAGATCTCGCAGACAAACGGTCGATCGGCCGAGTGCAGCTTTTCGTGTTTTCTCAAGCGGTTCTCGTCGAGGAAGCTCTTTCCGCAGACTTGGCAAGCCAGCTGATCGCGATGACCGTAAAGCAGATATTCAAACTTCATGTCACTGGCGGCTGTTGTCCATCCAGGCGGCTGCTCGTCTTTTACATCGCTCATGCTATCTGCGAACGAAAGCGTTTGGGTGTGAGCCGCCAACTCTTTGGGTTCTCCATCCATTGCTTCCACTTCTTGATCGTAACAGCTCACCTTATGCACTTCCTCTTGAGCTAGCTCTTTCAGAATGGCCTCTTGAACTCGTAACGCGTTATTCGGCGATTTATCCAAATCGTGATTGCCTTGAGGCTCCTCTACGATATCGTCCGAAGGCGCGTCGTCTTGATCGCCGAGCACCTGAACATCGCTGTCTTGACTCAGCGGCGGATCTTCCCCCATTTTCACCATATCATACGGGAACTTTGGGTTCCTGGGGTCGTTTTTTTCGTCGGGCGACATGTCGCGTTTTTGCGAGCAGAGTTTGTCTAGAAAGCGAATGCCGAGGATCTGTCCGGAAGACATCATTAGATTCACATCCTTCTTCTTCACCGAGATCTTGGCAGTGTACATGTAATTCAGCACCTCCTCGAAGATGTCCGAGCGGATGAAGTCGATCTCGATGACGGACGAGCTGTCCACTTCGTGCTTCTTAAACAGCTTTTTGAAGTAGTTGCTGCACGCCGCTAACACACAGCGATGCGCCCTGAATTTCACATCTTCCACCACAACAGCGATATCGCAGTGCTCTCCCTCCAAACGCTGCTCGTTCAGTAGCTTCAGAAAGATGGTCTTGTGCTCATCGTCCACATACTTCACAGTTTCGGACATACTGGAGCGGGATCCTACGGGAGGAGAACGAAATGAGCTTGATTATTGGTCAACGAATTGACTTGATTTAATTTTATTGCCACATCAGCTTCACAGGCTATTTCATGGCAAACAAAGATTATACATTAAACAAACAATACAGTAGTACACAATACAAAAATTTAAATAAACCAATTATAAAACAAAGTGTACATAAAATTCTATAAAAGATTTTACTTTTGAAAGAAATTGTAAAAGTTTTTCTGGGTCTCGCGATTAGAAATTCGATTAATTGTGCAGCCCTACAATGAGTTTTTTTGCTGCATTTTTGGCAAGTTTCGCGTACAGGCGACAACTTTGGCAAAATTTTGCGGACGTTACGCTGTCAAGTCAGTAGTTTTTTTGGCTGATTTAATATGTATATTTGTTATACACTTTATGATCTACATTTAAGATTCTTAAGTCATTTCAATGCTTTGTTTACATTAGTTTATCATGCACATGATGTCTCTGCTTTCACAAATTCCCATTTGTGACCCTGAAGCACAAAAGCAGTCTTAAGTCGCTGGGGTATATTTGTAGCAATAGCCAACAATACATTGTATGAGTCAAAATTATCCATTTTTCTTTTATGCCAAAAATCATTAGGATATTAAGATCATGTTCCATGAAGATATTTTGTACATTTCCTACCATAAATATATCAAAACTTAATTTTTGATTAGTAATATGCATTGCTAAGAACTTCATTTGGACAACTTTAAAGGAGATTTTCTCAATATTTTGATTTTTCTGCACCCTCAGATTCCAGATTTTCAAATATTGTCCTATCCTAACAAACCATACATCAAAGCTTTTTTATTCAGTTTTCAGATGATGTATAAATCTCAATTTCAAAAAACTGGCCCTTATGACTGGTTTTGTGCTCCATTTGTTACACATTTTAGATTCTGACGAAATTCCAATGCTTTGTTTACATTAGTCATAAACTGAACATCATAAAGGTTCTCTATGAATCATGTTCATGTCGTGTCTGACAAAACAACCCTACACGCATCGTTTCAATAACAAATAATCATATACAAATATATGCATTAAAACACATTCCACGATCAGTGATACCTTGACGGACTCATGATGGTTGTTCTGACTGGACTGAGGAACGGGCCACAACCGCCCAAACTGCTTCATATAAACACCTCCAAACATTCAAACTGTGTTTTTGACTTATAAAAAACAAATTTAGTCTCTAAATATCAAATTTGGTCCACAAACTGAAGTCTTTTTCGACTATTTATCCGTTTCTCCGCTAGCCCGCTTCGCTTCTCCTGAAGCTAATCTTAGCATTAGCAACCACAATCACCGCCAATGGCGCTTCAATCGACCAGAACCGCGCGAAAACCCACAACCACCTGCCGTTTCTTCCCGGGGAACCGGAGAGCGGCGATCAGCCACGGAGAACGCGTTCGGTAACGGGATCGCGGTTCAGTGGCGCGAGCTGCGCGGGCCATCACGAACACTCCCGCGGCGGGCGCGCGCAGCCATCCCGCGCAAAACATTATGCAATAATTCCGCGGCCGCTCCAGTTCCCGCCAAAATTCTATTTCTTACCTTTATTGTGCTGTTGTGCTCCCCTGGGAAAGTGTGTGTTGATGTCACGAAAGCCAGTGTAGAATTTAATACTTTGTTGTTGTGTGCGAGGCCGAGGACGAGCACAGCGGAACTGCGGAGGGCGAGTGACCGAGGCGCGTGCGCAGACACGGGCACGGCTACGCAAACAGCGCAGGTGCGGGAGCACGCGTACGCAAATGACGGAGCGCGGACGCAACTGTGACGCGCGAGAGAAGCGAGCGCACGATCATTTACAGTAGAATTAATTCTGTATTTATACAGTCTAAACTGTTCACCTGTTGACCTACTGAACAAATATTAGTTTTCAATGTAAAAAAAAAAAACAACTTATGGAATTAAGCAAGAAATTACATTGACTATTTTCTCTTAAAGGGACAGTACACCCAAAAATCCAATCTGCGATTATAGGCTTTTATCACACTTCCGCATTCGAAGAATAGAAGTTTCAAATAGTAGAGTTAAAAAACTTCTCCTGCAGCCTGTTTTAATGGCTGTGCTCATAACACGGGGTTGATGTGATTTATTTATTTACAGTAGAATTAATACTGACATTTATATTTAGAGTAGAGTAGTGGAAAATCCTTTTTTTTTGGTGAAACAAAAGTTAAATGTGTCTGAAAAAGTGACTGGCATAAATTATAAAATATCCGGAGTTTTTAAGTTATTTAAAGATTAAGCAAAAACAGAGTACAGGCAGTTTTAGCTTAAAATTAAAAAGAATATAATCAATAATTATGAATTATAAAATTATAATAGCCTATTTGAAACATTTTGTTAGCTGATGCTAACTGGCTAGCTAACTAGCTACCTGATGCTAACTTGAGGTAATTTTTAAATATAAAATCCAAATATTTTTATTCAACCAACTAGTTAGAATACATTCGATGGATAAACAAAGGATTTGATGTTCAGAACAGAATAACTACAGTAATATCCCATTGCCCCCTGGGGGGCGTTTTACCCCACTGACTATGTTTGAGAAAAAAATTGTCATTCTGAAAATATAATGATATTTTTGTTAACACGTACTCCCTATCTACAAGCCCTACTGTTCTCATATCATATATAACTGTGATGTTTTACAAAACAATTAGATCATTTACTGTGAAATCTGTTTTCTCTCCAGTACATCACCAGTGTAAGCTTCTACATCACTCTTGTCAACATAGTCCATAGTTACAAGAAAAATTGATCTTGATTTTGTCTTTGGGAAAAACAGTAGGGGGGCGTTTTCCCCCAATCTACCCTATACGATCCGAACTGTTCACCTGTTGACCTACTGAACAAAAATCTCTTAGCTTTCAATGTAAAAAAAAAAAAAAAACTTATGGAATTAAACAAGAAATTGTATTGACTATTTACACTTAAAGGGACAGTACACCCAAAAATACAATCTGCGGATATAGGCCAGAGATTTTCTGAATATAGGGAGATGAGAGGGTCTGTATTACTTAGTATTGGAGAAAGCATAACGGCTAAATTGGATCACGCGTGTCTTAATAATCAATCTCATTACAGCCTTGACGTCATTGAATTTCAGTCAGATATGCACGACACTCAGTCACCATTTGGGTGGACTATCCCTTTACTGTGATTTTACCATGGTACGGTGATGGTGAATAATAATAAAACAGTTTTTTTGTTTGTTTTTTACCATGGTACTCCTGAATGATTGCCATATTCCCACATCATGGCATTTACATGGTACTCCTAAAAGATTACATTATGGTGCATTTCCAAAAAAAAACATATTACCATAATACCATTTCCCAAAAACAATAGCAATACCATAGTACATTCTGAATGACTATCATCACCAAATGAGTTCTGGATTATGCAGACATTCACAATCAATATTTTATGTGGTACTAATTTGAATAATTTCAAAATAATGGGATAAACTCCTTTAAATATAAAATCATTTGCACTTGGTCAAAACCGAAATGTTCAATAGAATACACAACTGTATAATAATCTTGTATAACACAGAAATTGATTTGTTCTTTGAATTCATTTATTAATTTTTATGTAAGAAATGCTATAATGAATGCATGTCTCAATGCAAAGGGATGAATGGAAACGGCAAAATGATCAGAAATGGAATTGAGATTTTATTGGAGTTGCTTGAGTGGGAAACAGTCAGCAGGGCGGCGATGCTGCACATGACACTGCGTTGGAAAACAAACAAGGACATAAACACACAGGGGGTTCATCTGTACAGTTTAAGGCTCAGATGTGGTAGGGAGAACTCTGGGATTGATATTTCAGGGCAGCTCTCAGAGAGTTTCATTCCTCTAAGCTCAACGTTCACAAGTGACAGCTCTCAAAAAGAAACAAAAACAGGTGTATGATCCAAGTAAAAACAACAGAATACGTCTCTAACATACATGTGTGGCATTTTCATATTCTCATCATGAACGTGTAATATTCAACGTATATGAGCCGACAGAGCGTGGATGGCACATCTTTGCGCGGTTAAATACTGTGCAAAGTTTGTCCTTTTTTTAAAGTGAGCAGTAGAATAAATAAATGTAGATATCTGTAACCGTTATATTTCTTCTCACACATATTCTTCAGTCCCTTTATGACGAGATCTTGGTTTGACTATACACTGCGCTCATATAGTATTTACTAAAATGTCTATATACTGTAGTCTCCTCACAAAAAGCAGAATTGTTCCCTTGTCATGCAGTAACAGTGATCCAGTGCGGCCTGTAAGCATGTGTGTGTGTGTGTGTGTGTTACTCCAGACGTGTTCAGATGATGTTTGCTGCGATTCATTCGTTTATGCTGCTGTTCCCATGTTGATTTCTTTGAAGCATCCTTCATTTTCCACAGCGTGAACACATGAGTTCCTCCAGAAAGCGTGAAGATGATGTTAATCCTGAAAATGAATAAAACAGAACATTCAGTCGATAACAGGAACACAGTGAGAGAACAGAAAGAACCTTCTTTGGAGCAAAGCCTGATGCGAGTCTATCAGTGTTGATGTCAAACACGTCATGCGTTTCAATAACACAAAAATACAGGCCTCAGTAACATGCCTCCATTTCAACATTAGATCACTGAAACTGAAGATCTACATTTTCCTCAGGAAAATGTCAGCTGTATTTCCCGTGCAACAATGACAGTGTTCCAGGTTGGATACCTAGGCATTGCTATGTGGTTGCTATGGTGTTCAGGGCAGTTGCTAGGGTGTACTGGGCAGTTGCCATGTGGCTGACAGGGTTGTTATGGTGTTTTGGATGGTTACTATGTGGTTACTAGGTTGTTATGGTGTTCTGGTGGTTACTAGGTTGTTATGGTGTTCTGGTGGTTACTAGGGTGATCTGGGCGATTGCTATGTGGTTGCTAGGGTTGTTATGGTGTTCTGGATGGTTACTATGTGGTTACTAGGTTGTTATGGTGTTCTGGTGGTTACTAGGGTGATCTGGGTGATTGCTATGTGGTTGCTAGCATTGTTATGGTGTTCTGGATGGTTACTATGTGGTTACTAGGTTGTTATGGTGTTCTGGTGGTTACTAAGGTGATCTGGGCGATTGCTATGTGGTTGCTAGGGTTGTTATGGTGTTCTGGATGGTTACTACATGGTTACTAGGTTGTTATGGTGTTCTGGTGGTTACTAGGGTGATCTGGGTGATTACTATGTGGTTACTAGGTTGTTATGGTGTTCTGGGGAGTCGTTAGGGTGTTCTGGGTTGTTGCTAGAGTGTTTTGGGAGGTTGCTATGGTGTTCTGGGCAGTCACTAGGGTGATCTGGCTTGTTGCTAGGGTGTTCTGGGTGGTTGCTATGGTAATATGGCTGGTTGCTAGGGTGTTCTGGGCAGTTGCTGTGGTAATCTGGCTTGTTGCTAGGGTGTTTTGGGTGGTTGCTATGGTGTTCTGGTTGCTAGGGTTGTTGTGGTGTTTTGGGTTGTTGCTAGCATTGTTATGGTCTTCTGGGTGTTACTAGGGTGTTCTGGGCAGCTGCTGACTTGTTG
>JAFVLL020001447.1:0-16048 GCA_021397915.2 Tor tambroides
TGGCCAAAATGATTAGAACACTAGTATTTTCACCAGCTAAAAATGGTTTTAAGTCAGTTATTTCTATCTTTTGCTGTAGTGTGTCAGTAGGAAATTTTTGTTTGCACAAGGAGTCTGACAACAGCCAGAGCTCCACACAGAGATCTGATCTAGAATGAGAGTCTGTCTGGAATGACATGAAGAAACAGAACAAACTGAGACAGACTAAATCCAGAAGAACTCTGGCAACGTCTCCAAGATTCTTCAAGAGACCTATCTGCAAAGCTACAGTACTTTTAAAAATTCTGTAAAATGAAGACGTTGTCAAAAATAAAGTCATAAATAGATTTTCTTTATCAGTGAACTTCTATTAACTAAATTAAATCAACATTTGGTGTGACGTTTAAAGCAGCTTTTGCCCTAGGTGCCACAGTTCTTCTGGATTTAGTCTGTCTCAGTGTGTTCTGTTTCTTCATGTCATTCCAGACAGACTGGATGATGATGAGATCAGATCTCTGTGTGGAGAGATCAGAATCAAACAAAAATCTCACTGGATTAGTACAATTAATGGCAAAATGAATGTTTGGAAATGTAAACTGATATTTCCTACTGACACACTACAGCAAAAGATAGAAATAACTGACTTAAAACCATTTTTTTAGCTGGTGTGTTCTAATCATTTTGGCCACCACTGTATATGTATGATGAATTGATCCCAGGTCAGCTCTCCTAATGAACTCCGACGGTGTCAGATTAAATGTGCAGACACAGCAGAGTATACAGTGATCACCATAATACACCGGAACAAGAGCATAGGCACAGAATCAATGCCAAGACAAATGTTGAGCTATATAGAACCTCCCGGGACTCGCTGTGCATACGCCTCAGTAAACAATCTCCCAATGACTCAACAACACCGACCATACTAAATAACTTAGCACACTTTGAACTTCGGTTAGAAGAAATTACCTAGAAATTTCCTGTGGGAGGTTGACAATACCTGGGCTTGGTTACACCTGCACTCATGCCAACTTTACTTCACATTATCTGGAATTCCTGGCCTTAAAATAAATAGCTGAGATATTTAAAAAGAGCTAATCACTGTGAGAGAAGCCAGTGCTCAAATTATGCCTCAGCATCTGTTCTTCAGATTGCTTTCTAATATCTGGAGCCAGTGGCTCAGTGCCCCACTTTATAAGAGCAAAGAAAACTTGGAACTTGCAACTCCAGAAACATTTGTGTAAAAAGGAGGCTAGGGGATAATTTAATGCCATTTCAAAGTATTAAACTTTTCTGTGTGTGCTGACACAGTGTGTTCTGAGCACGAGAAAAAAATCCCTTGCAAGCAAGATATTGATGTAATCATAAACTGTGTGAAATAAAAAAGTAATTATATTTACAGATGCATTAAAATCTTAATCAAATTAATAAAAAACTATGTTTGGAAAAGAGGAGTACCACACGGGTTATATCTGTGGTTGTGCACTGTTCAATATTTACACTGGCAAATTAGCAGTGAAACTGGCATTATCTCCTGTTTCTGGCCCAAATCCTCAAGAAACACAAATGAGATTCTTGCCTGACACA
Source organism: Tor tambroides (assembly GCA_021397915.2). Classification (NCBI taxonomy): domain Eukaryota; kingdom Metazoa; phylum Chordata; class Actinopteri; order Cypriniformes; family Cyprinidae; genus Tor; species Tor tambroides. Next base: position 1,567 of record JAFVLL020001447.1, read on the forward strand.
ACAAGCACAGCAAGAAGTTAAAAACTCATTGTTAGTAGCAGCATTGAAAATTATACCATCTAAGACAATGATGCACATACATGACCCCTCATGAAGGAAAATCAATCAAAACATCCTTGATAAACTTCAGTCATGTACTGTAAGCATCAAACATTACATGACTTATTTTTTATATTTGACCTGCAGTTCGCCCATGCCTATTGGTTCCCAAGCCACACCTACAATGCAAATGACAATGTAAATATTTTTGCACCCATTAAATCAAATAGTAGTGGGTCCATGTGCAGGACTCTGATCACAATTATGGAAAACAATGTATCACATGTTTGAAGGTACAGTAGGTTCTTATGCAGAGCCAACAGAAAAAATACACCCTTTTCAGAGTCTCTACATTCATTTTTTCTCTGTCTGCAACAATTATTTAGGCTTCACTCTATCAAATATTCCTCCTCCATCCTAATTATATCCTTTTCTTTCATCACTGTGATACATTATAGCAAACAAAAAACTCTATTTCATTACCTTGTTATGGGTAAACTGTTCATTCTGATCAAAACATTACAGTATATTGAATTTAGTTTTTTGTTTTCAAGGTTATATGCACTACTTAGTTGTTCACATTCACATTTTTAATTATAAAACTACTTTTATTTGAAAAGAAAAGGAATATGACAAAGAGAGAGAGACAGAATGGTCTAGAATTTTGTATCAGTTCATAAAACGAGGGAATAATGTCTTCATTTATCTTCTGTTTGGGCCCTAAATAACATCATTAATCATTTTTTGTTAGATTTCATAAAATAGATATTTATTGATTGGTACAAAGGCAATGAAATAAAATATTATCAGTCACAGCAGTATGGAGTTATTCATGTCTAAAGGTGGGGAGTCTGAGCTATTTGATTTGGAGGGGATTTCTCAGTTGGTTTTTGTGATGAACATCCCTCCTGGCAAAATCAAATGATGAATGATTTACTGCAGGACACATGTGCACACACACACACACACACACACACACACACACACACACATGATCGAATACAAACATTTCAAGTACACATAGAAAACGCACTTGTTCAGAACATCCTTCCCTGTCCTTGAAATTTGAACAAATTTTTACTTCTTTTATCATTTGCTTCACCTTATGTTGAACACAGGTTGTTTCTGGTCCACATCTCATTTAGTTTTATATGAAAAACAGCAGCTTGAACATTCTGCTAAATTTCACCTTTCATGTTCCACGTTTGGAATGACATAAGAGGAAATGATGACAGGAATTTCATTTTCACTATTATTTTTTTGCTGACCATATATATTTCTGCCTTATTTTGACTCTCAGAACCTCAGCGTGTTTAGAATGTTCTGGGTAAATTATGCTGACGTAGTGTTATATTTTCCAGCTTTCCATCTGCAAGTTCGAATCCTGTTTTCAGTCTTATACTTTACTCTGAAAGCATTCAGATATGTCTCTGCCTTTCTTTGCATACTCCTTTAGATTGTTTGTGTTTGTCCTGATGGTGAAGGACACTGTGCATCTCTATCTTTTTCTGGCTACGGTTTCTCAGTGATGGTGGATGTTATATCATCTATTTGCACCGCAGGGCAGAATTTTCTGATGGATTTTCAGGGTAGTTCATAATTCTATCATTCTCAAATGTGGTTTCTGTCACATCCTCAAGATTAGCTAGAGAGAAATTTTTTCAAGCTCTTGACCACTTAATTGAACCAAAAATGTTATTACACACTAAGTGCCCACATTTAGAACACGATCAAAGAAATCTTTAACTCCCACTACACCACATAAAACAAAAGATGAAGAGCTGTACAAGAGAAGAAATGAATAATTCATAAAAATATATACTGGAAGACATGATGAAACATATGTGCAAAACTTCATGTTCTCACTTACCTACATTTGTTTGGTTTTGTTCTCATTTTTGCTGATTTCTTCAGAATTTTTTTTTTAAATTCAGTGCATTTTCTACTCACGAATATGACGCCTACTGACACAAATCCTTTCATGATTGTTTTCGTTGTTTTTCCTCTGTAGTTGCTTTTGTTTCCTGGAGCTTTCAGCCATTAACTTTCAAACATAGCTGTTTTTTCAGACTCCTAATAGATTTTTTTGATGTTTTTTGAAGGTCAGAACTGCATTAAAATAACCTGTGTTTTCATACACACACATAAGAAAGAAAAGGGAATCACAATAATGAGTAAAGGCACTGGTGATATGTTGGTGTAATTAAATGTTTGCATGGTAGTTAATGATTCATGTGTTCAGGTGATACAAATTTGGCTGTGTTCCAGTTGCATACTATCAGTATAGTACTCCCACCCCCATTCAGCGCAAGTTGTGAGGTGGACCTTATTAGATCAGATTTGTTGGTCCAGCACATCCCATATGCTCAACTGGATTGAGATCTTGGGAATTTGGAGGCAAAGGCAACACCTTGAACTCTGTCGTGTTCCTCAAACCATTCCTAAACAATTGACCCAAGGTTTCAGCAGAACATTAGTCAGAGCGTAACACTGTCTCTGATAGCCTGGCTTCTTCCCATAGTGCATCCTGCTGCCATTTCTTCCCCAGGTAAATGACATACACACATCTGGATGTCAACCTAATCTAAAAGAAAATGTGATTCAACGAACAGGCATCTTTCATTGCTTCATGGTACTTTCGGCGGTGGACAGGGATCATCATGAGCACTCTGACTGGAAACTGTGTTTCACACCTTTCCACAGTTTGAGATACAGTAGCTCTTCTGTGTGACTGGAGCAGACGGTCTAGCCTTCGCTCGCCACATGTGCCTACGACCCTAATGCAGGTTCACCGGTTGTCTTTCCTTGCACTACTTTTGTTAGGTACTTGCTGTTTTGAGATGTTCTGACCCTGTCATCTAGCAATCACGTTTTCGCCCTTCTCAAAGTTACTTAGATCTTTTTCTCACCTAGTTTTCCTGCTTCCAACACAAGAAATTCAAGAACTGACTGTTCACTTGCTGCCCAATATATCCCACCTCTTGACAGGTGTCATTGGAATGATATAATCAATATTATTCACTATTATTCACTTCACCTGTCAGTGATTTTAATGTTGTGGCTGATCACTGTATATTATTTGCATTTATCAGTTTTGTGACAGTAGTTTTCAAAATTGGTGTTTTAAAAAGCTATGTCCAGCATGCTACTTTAAAAAAAAAACACTAGAATTGGTGGTAGAATTGGTGGTCAGAATTGTTGGTACCCTTGGTAAATATGATCAAAGAAGGCTGTGGAAATAAATCTGCATTGTTAATCCTTTTGATCTGTTATTTTAAAAATTCACAAAAATCTAACCTTTCATTGGAGAATAAGAATTTAAAATGGGGGGAAATATCATTATGAAATAAATGTTTTTTTTTTCTAATACACATTGGACACAATTAACAGTACCCTTTTATTCAATACTTTTCAAAACCTCCATTTGCCAAAACAGTATAGGAGTTTTCTCGTATGATGCTTGATGAGGTTAGAGAACACCTGACAAGAGATCAGAGACCATTCCTTCATCCAGAATCTCTCCAGATCCTTCAGATTCCCTGCTCCATGATGGTGCTTCTCCTTTTCAGTTCACCTCACTCATTTCTATAGAGTGCAGGTCAGAGGACTGGAATGGCCATAGCAGAAGCTTGGTTTTGTGCCCAGTGACCCATTTTTGTGTTGTTTTTAAGGTTTGTTTTTGGATTATTGGATTACTGAAGATCCAAACATGGCCCATTATAAGATTTCTAACAGAGTCAGTCACTTTTTTTTTATCTGTTGGTATTTGATAGAATCAGTGATGTCATGTGTCTAAACAAGATAGCATCACCACAACATTTAAAATACAGCAGTATATTTCATTGTACACATAAAAGAAGTAAAAATTTGTTCAAATTTCAAGGACAAGGAAGGATGTTCTGAACAAGTGCGTTTTGTATGTGTACTTGAAATGTTTGTATTCGATCGTGTGTGCGTGTGTGTGCGTGTGCGTGTGCGTGTGTGTGTGTGTGTGTGTGCGTGCGTGCGTGCTTGTGTTCCTGCAGTAAATCATTCATCATTTGATTTTGCCAGGAGGGATGTTCATCACAAAAACCAACTGAAAAAACCCATCCAAATCAAATAGCTCAGACTCCCCACTCTTTAGACATGAATAACTCCATACTGCTGTGACTGATAATATTTTATTTCATTGCCTTTGTACCAATCAATAAATATCTATTTTATGAAATCTAACAAAAAATGTTCATTAATACATGGAAGTACACAGCAAATCTGTCTCACCTGCAGACTTCTGCAGCTCAGGTTCTCTACAGCAGTACTTGTTTGTTAATTGAGATTAAAGGTTTAAAATGATTGTCTACAACACTCAAGGTTTTTTTTTTTTTTTTTTTTAAGTTTAAAGACTACATCAGCCTTTTCCTTTCATCCCGTTGTTAACTTCACTCTCTCACTATATGTGTAGGTGGTGGTGGTGGTGGTGGTGTGTGTGTGTGTGTGTGAGCGTTTGACTCTGTGTTTAATTACTGTGAACACTGCATTGCTTTGGCAAACTGCACTGACGGCATGTTACCTCAGCAATATTTAGTGTGTTCAGACACACCGATTCATTCCAACACACACACACACACACACACACACACACACACACACACACACACACACACATCCTCACCCCTTACCTCCATCAGCCTATAATTTGACAGATAAATGGCCTCTAAAACACAGTCTGACAGCTTGTTGAAGGAATAAACTGTGAAAGAAATTGTTATTGAGGTACTTTTGATCCACTTCCACTTTGTGAACCATTAACATGCAGAGGAAGTTGAGTTCTTTTTATTCACATCTACATTAACTTCTAAATGGTGTTTGAGCAGGTCCAGGTGCTGATATCTGAATTCTTCCGGGGTAGAGCAGCTAATCAGGACACAGAGGAAGGCTAATTTCTGATGGTGTGATTGTATCTCTTTGTTCTCCTCTTTTAGTGGTCATTATCTCTCTCAGAAGACTCTGCTCACAGTACTTCTCATCAGGATGTATGTGTATGTGTGTGTGTTTGGTAGTGATTAAGATGGCCTCAGGATATCACAAACCCAATCAGGACCCATCTGGCTTAAAGGCCAGTGTGCACTTGAGAAATAAAGTATTGGACTGAGTGTTCTTTTCCTGAAAGCATCAGTGAAGGAAGGCTTGAAAAAGCACAGCAGGAGCAAGAAAACAAGGATATGTGAAGTTCTGGCAATTTTACTCATCAGCTCTCTCACTCTCAGGCTCTTAGATTTGTAGGTGGCACTTTTCACAAGAGGGATACACTTTGGTGTCTCCCTCTCTCACCATTATAATTGTGATTCTAGCCTATCTGACCTCAGAGGTCATCAAACTCAGCTCTTCAACCATGTTATTCTAATAATTAGAAAAATTATTAAATATTTTTCTTTAATTTATTCTGTCTCTTATGCTCACCAAACACTGTATTTGTATGATTAAAAATTATTTTAAAATTTGATTTATTCCTGTGATGCAAAGCAAAATTTTCAGCTTTATTACTCCAGTCTTCAGTGTCACATGATCCTTCAGAAATTATTCTAATATTCTGATTTAGTGCTCAAGAAACAATTCTCATTACTATCGGAGATGAAAACAGCTGTGCTGCCTTATATTTCTACGAAAAACCACAATACATTTTTTCCCAGGAAATTTATGAATTATTTCAAGAATTTTTATGAAAAGAAAAAAAAAACATTTATTTAAAATATAAATTATTTGAAACATTACAAATGTCTGTACTGTTACTTTTGGTCAATTTAATGCATCCTTGCTGGGAAAAAGGCTGAATATATATACAGTATATATTTAAATAGTCTTACTAACCCCAAAAAATTGAATAGTAGTGTAGTATATCAAAAACAACATTAATTTAGATATGAGGAATTTAAGTAAAATTGATTTTTACTTAGTGTTCATTGCTAGAAATGAACAAAATCACACAAATGTTCTGTTAAATTGTATGTTTGTTTGTTTGTTTTTTTGTTTTTTTTTAATGCATTGATGTTGGTTTCACACACCATTTTGACTGGAAACTTCATAAAGGGACAGCTCTGAGATTAAATGATTTCATAGGTTCATAATATCATTGAACGCTCAGCAGGTACAATACATTTGAAGGAAGGATATGACATCCATTTGGGACTCTAAAACAGCCAATCACTGAAATGAGGATTTTAATTTATGTTAATTACTGTATACCATCTGTGCTTGTGATTTCTAAGTACCAATTGACCCATAAGTGGCTGTAAAAGAGCCCTATGTGATACGCATGTGTACCTGACACCATGAAGGACTCAATCACTCCATCTGAGCTTGAAGGAAACAAGAAGCCTAAACAAAGGTTAACCACTGGCTAATGAATGTGACACTACTTTGTACAATATTAAGTAATTAGACAATCTATTCATTATGGTTCTACATAAAAAGCGAGAGCATGGGACGCAAACCTTGAACATTATTTCCAAATTACTGAATCATCTAGTATTGCAATTAAAACCAGGACAGTGAAGCCATTTCATTTACATATTAACAAGGGCACAGCTGTCCCTCATTCTTTTTCTGGCATATAATCCATACCGAACTGGTATAGATTACTGTATTTGGACTGAATGAGTAACTCATGCTGGTCCATAATTTCTGCTGACCTGGAGTCAGCTGTTACATTCTTACAGAAAACATCAGCACAGACCAAATAACATCAGAAAAACATGGACATTCTGAATGAGAGATAATTGCTTAAAATAATGTATAAATAGGTTGTGTGTATAGACTATCATACACTGTATTCATTTGTACAAACATGAATGTGAAAGACATCACAAGTCAGCAGCAAAAAGAACTTTGATAAATATGTTAGATTAAGTATGAGGGAAAACTGATTTACTATTTTGTACAATTATGAGATATGCATGCAGTTTGGTGTTTGCAGTAATCATGCATTTTTATGCATTGTGCGGATTATAGAATGTGTTTTTGTTCAAGCGTGATAAATACATTGTTGCATAAATCTGCCTCCCTCCAGTGTTTTATATATGCACATATATTTTACTAAGAGTCATCCGAACAAATTGCAGAATGCAACACTTCTTGTTTTGTTTCTTGTCTGTTAACTTAAAAAAACTGATTAATTACCATTATTTATCTTAATTGATTAACATATCTAACACTTGTCATTACTGGTTGGGATTCACTGGTCTGTGAGAATAGTTTCTGTTTGCACCATCACTGGCATTTATTTCAGTGCAAATAAAGGTCAACATCCAAGTTCTGCAGTGAGCAGCCAATGAAAATAGGTAAATATGTTCTTTGAGAAGACATATACTGTGGTGCTGCTTAGTGACCTTAGCTTTCACACAGACAGACAGAGAAAATAAGAGAAATCAAAAAGAATAAAAGTGAGAACTAGATAGACAAGATCCATAGGTCAGACTGGTTGCTGTAATTGCAGAGAACTTAAATGTTCTGTAAAATCACTCTGATCCTGGGCACCAGATGAGAGATGTATTGAAGGAACACAGTCTCACAGTCTAGACGGTTTGAATAGAGTCAGCATTTTTGCTTTCGCCTTACACTGTGTTCTAACCATGTGTGAAGCGATAAGATTCCAGCAACAAGCAATTTGTCTGTCCACACCTAAGGTGAAATTGCTGCACGACATGACATGATCACAGCCAGTCAGAACATATTTGATGGTTAAAAGTATAGTTCAAGGAAAAATGAAAAGTCTGTCGTCATTTACTCACCTTCATGTTGTGCCATCTTCTGTTGAACACCAAAACGGATGTTAGGCAGAATGTTCATGCTGCTCTTTTACATTCAATGAAAGTAAAGGCCCACTAAGACTCGTCAAAGCCCAAAAATGCACCTTAAAGGGTTAGTTCACCCAAAAATGAAAATTAGCCCATGTTTTACTCACTCTCAAAGCATCCTAGGTGTATATGACTTTCTTCTTTCAGACGAATCCAGTCGGAGTTATATTAAAAATGATCCTTGCTCTTCTAAGCTTTAGAATGGGAGTAGGCGGGTGTATTTGTTCAACAGTCCAAAAGACGTCAAATAAAGCGCATGCATCCATAATAAAACGTGCCTCACATGACTCCAGGGGGGTGAATAAAGGGCTCCTGTAGCGAATCAGTCGTTTTTATAAGAAAAATATCCATATTTAAAATGTTATAAATACTTTATTCTCACTTCCGCTGACTGTCACACATGCAAGCCATTCCTGGCGGATGACGTAGGAAGTATGTGTCGCACACACGCCTGTGTGATATGCTAGTCTCGCAAGTGTGTTTACAGGCACAAAAGGAAGCAAAGTTTTCTTACTTTAGCAGTAAAAAACCAGTCTGCTGTTGGCTTACTATATCGAAATCCTCCTACATTTTTCTTTACAAATCCTCGTTTTGTGCTTCTAATTCGTGACCGGCATTTTGTTTTGCTGTCTCTCCTTCGCGCTTCTGTGTTCGTCACTAGTCACCATCGGATGTGCGACGCATACGTCCTACGTCAGCCGTATGACATGACTTAAGTATTTATAACATTTTAAATATGGATATTTTTCTTATAAAAATGCATCGATTCGCTACAGGAGTACTGCCGTGTGAGGCACGTTTTATTATGGATGCACGCTTTATTTAACGTCTTTTGGACTGTTGAACAAAAACACCTGCCTACCCCCATTCTAACACTTGGAAGAGCAAGGATTATTTTTAATATAACTCCGATTGGATTCGTCTGAAAGAAGAAAGCCATATACACCTAGGATGCATTGAGGGTGAGTAAAACGTGGGCTAATTTTCATTTTTAGGTGAACTAACCCTTTAAACGCAGCATAAAAGTAGATGGTACTACTCGTACACTATATTCCAGAACTTCTGAAACTATACAATAGCGTAATCTAAAGAATAAACCAAAACTTAAGATGCTCATTACTAAAAAAAAATCCCCTCTGGAATTCTTTTGTAAATTTTTGTAGCATCAAATAATTGAATTGTAGATTTGACTTTGAAACAATTATGAATAATGATTATTGTGATGTTTTTATCAGCTGTTTGGACTCTCAATCTGACGGCACCCATTCACTGCAGAAGATCCATCGGTGAGCAATTTCTCCAAATCTTCTGATGAAGAAACAAACTCATCTACATGTTAGATTGCTTGAGGTTGAGTACATTTTTAGCACATTTTCATTTCTGGGTGAGCTATTAACAGCTATTATAACAGTTGTGAATCTCTCTCTGCCTTTACTCGTTCTTGACGTGAGCACTGTATACACACACAACACATTGTAATAGAAAATCATGTACCATTCATTAACTCCATTTCCTTAGTCTAAATTTAGCTGAAATTGTCTTTGACGCAAGCAGAAAAACATTGATGTGCAGAGATGAAAAGCCCACAGGAATGAAGAGCTGTTTGTTTCATTATGCGTAAAAACTTTTGTATCTTTACACTCAGTTGTTTCATTGCAGAGGTGATTGGATTAAATTTGTGTGTGAATTCTCTCTATCTCTCAGGTTTTGAATTACTAAAACTCTCTTGTCAGGCCCTTTACATGTTGAGTGACTTCACAATATTTCAAAATAAGCACTTTGTTGCTTTCATGTACTCAGGAAAGCTTGTGGCAGATTTGTTCAAGCCCATTAAGGGTTGCTGTTAAATTGCAGTGTTGTCAGAGCCTCCAGACTCAGCAGAGCTTTTTGTTGAAGTCGCCCTCACAAACCCAGCCTCTAGCTACGCTAACCCACAGAAACTGCAGACCTGGTTTATATAATGAGCTAAAACTTTATAAGCAAGCTAATGTTTCACTGCTTATGATGTATGATTTTATGGCATAAACCGAAGGCCTTTGAATGACCATTTTCTTTTTGGTTTGAAAAAAGGGTTCATGAAGAGGGTGCTCATACTGAGCAGAGTTACCTTGTTTGTGGTCTGTAAATCACATTACTATTAGAAAAACCAGCGTGATTTCAATTAGTCTTCAGGAATGAAGCGTAGTATTTTTTTTTTTTTAATTTGGATACACGCTGATAGTTACAATGGGTCTCATTCAGTAACTGTACATGTATTAGTGGACCCAGTATGCAATTCATCTACCTGCATCTACTAGTGTATCGGTCCTGGTGTTAGATGCGGAGCAGCAAACAATAGGTGCTCATATACTGGCTTTTATGAGTTTAAAAAAAGAAAGCATGTTGTGCTTTCCACAGAGAGGAAAAGGTGTTCTGAGTCCCAAGAGAAATCATCTGTTTCCAGACATGCAAGAGGGGAATGGTCTGCAAGACACTTGCTGAAGTCAGCAAGATACTTTTGTCTTGCTGACATTCAAAGACATTGTTAATTGTGCATCATGTTTACTAGCCCCTCACCTCTTTTCTGTACAGTATCATTATTGATTCTAATGAGCTCTGTGTCATTTGCAAACCTGATGATAAGTTCTGACACACATCCCATGTTTTTTTTTTGTTTTTGTTTTTTTCATAGTTTAGTCATGAAACTCTGAGTGACGATTTGTTCTTTCAACACTGTGGCAGTAGCCAATCAGACATACTTCCTAATCTACATAACCATTTATTCTCACAAGATCACTTGTTTACCTTCTTCTTCCCAAGCTCCACCTGTAGAGATCTTTTTGTTCTTAGCATGTTTCCTTATTATGTATGTTATTTTAACTAATCTAAACAAATCCTTGAGGTCTTGAAGTTCTTGACTGTATCCTATAATCTAATGTAATGTGAAAAATATTCTGTTTATTGTAGTAAAAAAATAATTCTAATTACAAGCTCATTTAATTGTATGCAGTATATGCATGCAGGTCCATTACAAATATATATGGGAAAGATCTTATGGTAATGCAATTTTCTTTTTTAATATATGTGAGATAAATAACTAACAATTATTCCCACACTAGCTACAATGGGACAAGTTAATTGAGGCTTAATCTGCAATTCTGTTAATTGCAAACCTGTTGCTCATTCATATTGGCTTAAATTTATTTGTAATTTTATATACAATTTATTTGTAAATGTATTTATTTATTTATTGTTAATTTTGATGTTTTTTTAGTGTTTATTGTCTGGAAAATGACTAAATCAAATCGTTTTAAATTTGGTATAATCAGAAAATAAAAAAGCTCATATAGTACTTAGTTTGAACTCCTCAGATTTGATCAACATTTTACAAATTTTTAAGCACTTCTTTTCACTGACCAGGTGCTGAAAAAGAAAGTGTTTTTTTGTATCTCTATTTTGTACCATATTCATGGAAAGTGCTAATAAAATCACATCATAAAGCATGATACATTATCTGCTGTACTCAACGGTGTTGCTTTCCTAAGGCTTATCACTGTGCACAGATCTACACTGTGACAGAGAAGATATTTCTCTGTATCTGTGTTTACGGCAGAGACTGCTGGGAGTTTGAGCCCAGTGAAATCTCCTGCTTTACGGTCTGTACATTGCCATACTTTAAAGCTGTCCTGAAGGCCCCATTCTGGTCTCATTCTTCCCCTGTTTTATCTCTTCCTCATCATTTTTTCTATGGCTGACTACAGCTCCCATGGGCTGCCTGGAGTCACTGACATACACATCCACCTGTGTTCCTGAGACAATTTTAATGCACAGATGTTTCATATTGTTATGTTTTCCTTAAGCTAAAAGATTCATGCCATTTACTTGGCTTATTATCCTTTGGTACGTGATCGTCATGTTCATCTTTAAGTGGAATGTAAATGTCTAGTCACATAAATAATACCAAAAGTGGCTTCTTTCAGTACCATGGACAGTGACATATCTGAAAAGCTGTGTGTTTGTGAGAAACATATCCAAAGCATTACTACGAATTAAGGATTATGGCCTTAATGATTAAGTTTTTTCCACAAGATGGACTGGAGACTTGTGGATTATTATGATGGTTTTTATCAGATGTTTGGACTCTCATTCTGACGGCACCCATTCACTGCAGAGCATCCATTGGTGAGCAAGTTATGTAATGCTAAATTTCTCCAAATCTGTTCTGATGAAGAAACAAGCTCATCTGCATCTTAGATGGCCTGAGGGTGAGTAAGTTCCCAGCAAATTTTCGTTTTTGTTTAAAATACTCCTTTTATTTCAAGTAATGAAAAAGTTTTTTATGGTTTCAGTTTTAGTTTTAGTTTTAATTAATGGTAATAATTGCAGATTTTAACTCCAACCCTAATTAAACATATCTGAACCAGCTAATCAGGATCTTCAGGAATACTTTAAAATTACAGTCAATGAGTGAAGATTCAGCAATTTTGGGCAGTATAGGCATGAATATATAAAATGTTCTCTCACATGCTCTCTTGAGTTCAGTACTGTGGCAAGATGTCAATGATAGACATGAGCGGAGGGAAAAATATCCCTCCTGTCTTTCCACAGTGACAGCTTTCAGTTTTTGCATGGGAAAATGTCCTGGCGTCATGCTGGCTCTTACATCATTACCATAGCAAAGGATGTAGATACACCAGATACAGACTACACTGATAGATCACAGTGTATAGTGCAGACAGTCAGTTCTAAAGATATGGAAACCAAAAACCAGAGGACTAAATCGGACTTGTGTGCAGTGTGAACATTAAAACTCTTATAATGTCTCTCCTGGTTAAAAGTAGCTTATCAGCACTGAACAAAATTAAAATCTGCAGGCATATTAATGCACTGAAATCTTAATAGAGTCTCTAATGATAATGATCAAGGGTTCTCTTCCCATCTCTCTCTTCCTCCTGTTTCTTTTCAGGGATGAACTTGGTGTTAATTGCCAGTTGTATCTGTATCTTTCCTCTTCCTGTCCCTGTTCAGTGAGAGATTTGATTAAATAATAAAAAAGTTTTTCAGAAGCTGTTATTATCCTCGCCTTTTCACCCATGTCTGTTGGCATAATGAAAGGAAAAAGATGCAACGGAAGAGGTTTCAGAAGAAAGCTTGATTTCAGCGTAAATCATCTTTTTTGGATCAAAGTTCAATGCAGCTTAAGTCATTAATGGAGTTCTGATGAGAAACGGCACGCTTGTGTTTGGATGTGTTTTTAAACACTAAAGCCTTGAAGTGGGGGAATATAGTGTCTGGCAAGACAGAATAAGTTAAAAGTGAGGGCTGGTTTAAGATTTCAAGAGCTCAGAAGTCATTTTCTTTCATGTCAGTCGGAATGATAATGATAACCAATGAACTTCTCAGACTTTTGAAAGTTCTGCTCATCTAGATGTCACGTTTGCAGAAAAGTAGCAAAATTCCAAAGAAAAAAAAAAAGTATGATTGAAATGAATGTTGGGAGAGATAGGAAAAGCCAAAAAGAAAATAAATATATATTTATATACACACACACACACACACACAAGTACTCAACATTGATAATCTCTAGTCAAATATAATGGAGCCAAAGTATGCTGTTGAAAGGCCAGGTCTTTGATCTTCTCAGAAGAGTGAGGCAAAGAAAGAGGATGTATCATGCAGTCACATCAAAAACCTGGAATACACTCCCCCAAAATCTTGTTTTTTCATCATTTCAGGTCTACCGTCTAAACATCCAGCTCGTTTCTCCCTTCGCGTGTGGAGAAAGAGGATCTCTGAATGTGGTGAGTTATGCAGAAGGGCAGTGGAGGGCAGATAGAAGAGATAAAGCATGAAAGCAGCCAAAGCATCCACATCAATACACACCCTCAGTGTATATCCATAAAACTTTACTTAACCAAATAATAAGAGTCTCACATGCAACTTCTCTCCACTACTGACTCATGAGCTTCAGGCAGTTTGAATTTACTGCCTTTCAGTAATTTAGTTTTCCAGAAAATAAAGAAAGGAATTTTTTTAGACCTCTTTTTTAAAATTCTTGTCTTTCTATCTGTAACGGGGCGAACAGGACGTGAGACGTGCGGATCCATGTGCAGAGCTTTATTTAGAAACGTGGTCAAACATAGGCAGGGTCAAACATCAGTAAACAGATAAACTGGAGGCAAGACACAAGAGTATTCCTAGGACAAGCGTGGGTCGTCGATCGGCGAACAATATCCAACAGGGTAAGGCAGAGAGATAATCCAGTTACACGAGCAATAGTCCAAGCGAGGTGCAAACAGAGTCCGAACGGCAAGGCAAAGGGTTAATCCAGGAAACACGGGCAAGAATCAAAACACGAGAAAACAGGCAAGGCAAGACTATGACAACTAGTGGGCTCCGTAGAGTAGCTATGGCTAGGAGAGTGATATACGCTATACAATACTCGGCGATCTGACTGAGGAAGTCCATGGCTTAAGTAAGCTGTGTGATCAGTGCAATCAGCTGTGTGATCAGTGCAATCAGCTGTGTGTGTCATCAGTGCAATGGATGATGGGAATTGTAGTCCGGGGGTGACATGCAACAGTTAGTGTAGTGCAAGAGTCAATGTGGTGAGCGAGTGACCTCTGGTG
>JAFVLL020001448.1:0-20125 GCA_021397915.2 Tor tambroides
GCATTCCTGTGTTCCTCCGCGAGTGAGAAGGCCTTTTTCAAGGTCCAGACTACACATGATGGGAAAGGTGTTCCGGCTTGATAAAGGTTCTCTGCCACAAGTTAGCAAAATACGCGCCATGTATCATGAGAGCGGGAAAGAGAACATTGTGTAAACGAAAAACAAAAAAACAAAACCAGAACCTTATGTACTGTTTTACAAGGGTGTACCAAATAATAAAAACCAGCAGCTTTAATTGATTCCCTAACAAATTGTCCCCAATTTCACATATTTAAGCACGGCAGTAATTTGTTAGTTATTTTAGTGTCTCATTTGCCTTAACCTGTCTCTAATTCGGTCACAGAATTAAAATTCAGGCGACTGCAGTTTTTCAAAATTCAGTGATAAACGAGGAAACGCTGACTACTATATTGTGAAGTAGCCATTACGATAGTGACCTCTAGTGGTGACAGTTTCCACAGCATTCACTCACTGATTAATAAGATGCTCATAGGAGGAAGTTAATTAATATATTTACATCAAATCTTTCAAGCTCAAACACTAAGATGCAGGTCTACTCATTCTCAGTTTCCTTTTCTCAGTGCAACTCAAGCTAAAATAATGGGGTTTAGTTTTACTGTGGACAAACAGTACTTTGCATAGATACGTAACAGCATATTGTTTCTTAGATACAGAAGTACGTTTTTATTACAAAATAAGAATGATAGTGTTAGTATTACTTACCTTGTAAAGTCACATCTGATAAAATGAATTGTCTAATTATTGCTTAAGTAGAAAACATCTTGCAATGCATTTATCTAAAACCACAGTTTTAAGTGCTTAAGACAGTAATTTTATTCTTGTTACTGTAAAATTTCAGTCTAAAAACAACATTTCAACTGTTCTGTGAATATACAAATTTCAATGTGGGAAACAAAAACATTTATTATTTCTTTTATCATTTATTTTATTAGCTCATTTGTGGAACTGTGTCTGCAATGTGTTTGAATGTGTGAAATAAGACCTCAGCAAATTGCTTTTTTTTGTTTTCCTTTTTTAATCAATATAAAAATGGTTACAAGTCCATAACTTCATCCTCCACAGTTTTCCCAGTGGCCTCCATGTATTTCTCCTGTACATTAAGAGTTCTGAGACAAATGGTTAAGGACAATCAAAATTCAACATTGTGATTGCAGAAATGAATGGAAGTGTGTTAACATAACAATAAAAACATAAAACTAAACAGTATGATAAGGATACGAGCTGAACTGGAAGTCTGCTCCAACAGCAGCAGAGATCATGGCCTGCAGGTTCCTCTCCTCCAGGTCTCCAAAGCAGTAGCCATTAGCTTTGTCCACAGTTCTCAAAATTTGAGTCATGCTTTCCTTGTCCTGTAGAGAAATAACAATGGTCAAAAATCATGCCACAAATCCGCATGCATCACATTACAATTACAAAAGTGAGCACTAACCTGCACATTGAGAGGTACAAAAGACACCAAGCTGTAGTCCTGGATCACTTCAGCCAACTTCACATTCAGGTGGTGAAACTTTTTGAAGAAAGGGTCTGAGGAGAGATGCTCCACCAAATACGACAAGTCCAGAACCTCAGTGTAGAAGTCTAGATTGAACGCTTATAAAAAAAGAGCTGGTATTAAATTAAAGTACATCCACAAATCAGACCTTCTGCACTATATTATCTTACCAAGTTTGCCATACTGCTCAATGAGGTCCATTTTTGAGAGCACATTGACATGTGGCAACTCAACATGCAGCATGGTGGACAGGGATGTACATAGTACAGAGATGAACTTGGCCGGATCAGCACAATAATGGGAATCCACCAGATGCACTGCGGTCAGCTGCCAATATCAGATGAAATTAGACAGGAAATACATATTAATAAATCACAGAGGAGTTCAAGAAAAGTTCTCACCATCTACTCACCCTGAAATTCCACTTCGACAGCTGTGCAAATATATTCTTCACTGAATTATGGTGAGTGTAAAGTTCCACCTGACCTGGGCAGTCAAAAAGGAAGTAGCAGTCGTGGTGGTGCTTCAGCTTGTTCTCTAACCAGTCCAAATTTGCCTCTAAGTATTCCATAGAGTAGATGAGGCCACCATTGGGGCCAAGTTTTAGACCATCCATCACATCTTCCAGAGTGACGAGCTCAGATATGTCCACGGCACACAGATAGGGCAGCCCTTCATTGGCAGGATCCAGGTTTACAACAACCACCTTGCGTCCGAGGCGGCTGAGGAACTCTTGCATGCCCCTACAGTAAGTGGTTTTACCTGAGCCCGGTGGACCAATCACAACCTGGCCAAAATGTAGAGCTGGTTTTGAAGGATTTGATGACATCATGATGAAGCAGGTTCACCAGTAAACTAGGCTACATCTAAAAGAGAAAAGGAGTTTTTAAAAAAAAAAAAAAGAAAAAAAAGAAAATAATATAACTTTTTAAGTTAAAACACTTGAGCATGTTCTTATGTTATATGTTATATGAATCTATGGAAAAAACAATCACTGAACAACATGAAGGTGCGATGACAATTTTCATTTCGTGAACTATGTCTTTAAGAGAGATTGAAGGATAAAAAGAAGCTTAAATAAGTGATGATCACAATCGATACAATTTTCAAATATTGGTGATCGCTTTTATTATTATCCTTTAATGTAAATGCTACACAACAGATAATGTTACTGTAGATTTACGCGGTCAGGGAATGTACAGGCAACCGTAAGCAAACTCAGGTACAGAGGAAACAACTAATTAAACTAGAATTATGAAAAACGAAATATATCTAATATCGTAACAAACATACGTATAACAAAACACATATACACAAACCTTTGAAAGACAGTGAATTATTTCGCTGCAACATGACGCTGTAAACGAACGTGACGGAAACCGGATGTTGAGGATTTCAAAATAAAAGTCGTGCAAACCTGACGTTGCGCCTTTTCTTAGAGGGGACACAGACACTTTACAAAACTTTTCTTTATAAATCGGACGAAACTCCTCGAAACTTACGTCAATTTTTACTAAGAAAATTTATTATTTGAAGGACAAAATGTGGGCTTTATGTCACTAAGCATCTCCGAGCACTGTGTATATTGTAATAGCGTAATTCAAATAAGAGTTTATCACTGTATATACACACAATTATTCGACAAAGTAAGAATGTTTGGTTCACCACTTTCCTATTTCTTCATTTACTCTTACAATGTGTGCAGTCAATCAAAAGGCCAACTTTCATTATTATCCAACTTTA
Source organism: Tor tambroides (assembly GCA_021397915.2). Taxonomy (NCBI): domain Eukaryota; kingdom Metazoa; phylum Chordata; class Actinopteri; order Cypriniformes; family Cyprinidae; genus Tor; species Tor tambroides. The sequence goes on from JAFVLL020001448.1 coordinate 3,257, forward strand.
TTTTACAATACAAAACATCTAAAAATCAAATATGAACATACTGTGAGAGAACAGAAAATATCTAAAGTAAGATGCCATCTTTTGTATAGCAATATTCAAATGAGCCTCCATAACTAGGAGGATGATAATCTGCTGGCACAAAAAGACTGGTTCAACTAACCAGGACACAGTATTTATCTAATAACAGACTACAAACTAAAACACATGAAACAAGCACTCACATCAAATACATCCAGTATATTTACAGTAACCAAATCTGGACATTATATGCACTACTTCAAGAGTATCCAAAATATATGTTTTTTTTTTGAAGATTAATTAGTTCTGGCGTTGAGCACTTGCTTTGAAGGACAACACTGTACACAGTTTGATGAGATACAAAAGCTATCCACCTGAGAATAGAGTCATACAGACAACTTGGGCAGGCATCAGCGAGATTCTTTCATTGTCCAAAAGGAAATTATGAATTAATAAATTCATGCTGGTCCTGTTCCTACACATGAAACTCTTTCGAAGAGTCCAGCACAAAACTTTGGTAAACGTTGAGGTGAAAACTACTCATCAAGGCCTTCATCCTCTTCTTCCTCCTTCTTCGCGTCAACCTCGGCGGTGTCGGAGAACTCATGAAGGAGCACATACTCTCTGCTGCTGAAGCCAAACTTCAGCACGTCCTTCTCTTTGAGCTCGTAGTAACGCTGAGGTTCTATACGCTGATTGTTCAGGTAGGTTCCATTACCAGAACCCAGATCGATGATGTACGGCTTCACTCTCCTGCCTGTGGTGCCATCCGCCCGTGTGAACTCCACTAACCTGGAGATGAAGAAAGTCAGAGAAATCATTATGCGAAAAAATTAACACTTGAATTCAATATTTCTTTACATTTTTGTAGCAATGTAGCAAAAACAGCAACAAAATCTCATCTTCCATACTGTGATATATATTAACTTTAATATTATGGGAAAAAAAAACACTACTACCGGCTACCGTCAATTATTTAGTTACCAGCATTCTTCAAAATAACTTCTTTTGTGCTCAACAGAAGATAGAAGTTCATACAGGTTTGGAATGACATGAGGAAGAATAAATAATGACAGAACTATCATTTTCGGGTGAACTATCTCCTTAACCATTTACTAAATATCTTTCATTGTTGTTCTGACCTGTACTGAAAAACAGCATGCTGTTTGGAACAAGACGGGTGGTCAATAGGAATGTCTGCAATCTTCCTCTGTCGTCCAAGTAGATACGCACTCTGTCTGTGGATGTACATGACTGGAAGCGGCTCGTCATTCTTAAAAGGGTACAAACGCCATCTTCGTTTAGGGATCCGGGCCTCGGGAGGCTCATTATACTTGATCACCACCCCCCTGTATGTATTGGTATCTTCAACCAAGGCACCTGATAGTTCAAAGTTGGGCTTGTCCTTCTCCGCTGCAGGTGCAGAATCATCAGCTTTTTTACCACCGAACTCATGCTCCTCGTTACCACTGCCACTCTGAGCCTCCTGTCTGAGGCGATTCTCCCGCCGCCGTTCATTATGCCTTTCCCTCTCAGCCTGCTGTTGCTGTTGTAGGTGGGCATCCCGATCTATTCCCCTATTTCTGTCCTGTTCTCTTTCTCGCTCTCTTGGCCGTGGCTGCTCTCCCTCCCTTTTCGTCCTGCGATCGTTTGAATCATCCCTTCTCTCACGATGCCGATGACTTTCGGATCCTCTGTGATCATCTTGCTCCTGTAATGAAAACCAATCTTGCTAGTTAAAACCTCCACTTTTGACACCTTTTTGGTTGCTTTCAATAAAAAATAAATAAAATAATAATAATAATAATAATTCATATAACTTCAATAATAATTATTATTGTTATTGAAAGCAATTATTATAAAACTTTTACATTTTCTAAAATATATATATATATATATATGTGTGTGTGTGTGTGTGCATGTGTATATATACACATCTCTTTCATCTTTATTTGACCCTCTAACTCTACCACTCTCTATTCTAATTCTATTTTATCTATTTGTTTTCCTTCTTTTTTTATTAAAAAAAAAAAAACACTTGACCCTTTAAGACTTGCACTCTATTTGTTTTCTAACTACTTGTTCTCTTAAAAAAAGGCCTCTAACACTAGCTTTCTCTATTCTTTTTCTATTCTATCTATTTGTTTTCTTTTTATTTATTATATAATTACAAAAAAAAACCAAACCAAAAAAAAAAAAAAAAACTACAAAGCAAGCCTACATAACTAAGCCTATATGGAGACATGCGTATAATAACTAGTATTTTAACTCATATTTTCAATTAAAGATAATATACTAAATATGAATCATGTTAAATCATCCTGTTAGCTTATGACAAGTTTATATGTAATCAACTTCTCCTGTAATGAAAACAAAACCTCAATGTTTCAAAGTAACTGTACATATTTTGTAAATGTGAAAGAATTTTGCTTTTTAGATATCCAAAATTACCAAAATATCAACAATTTATCACACACAAAGAAGTAATAATAATAATAATAATAATAATAATAATAATAATAATAACTGTGTGGAGACGTGCTGAAATCGCGTTTGGTCTCGTACTGCATCGCGTCCCTTATCAGTGTCGGGCGCTTGCTTAGCAATTTGTTGCGATTAACAGGAAAGTGTGTGCAGCTGAATTGGAGTAGTGTTTTGTTAGATGGGTATGGAAAAGCTTAGCTTACAACGGCTTGCGATAATGGTGAAGACCGAAGAGTAAAGACCGCCGACTCTACCGTGCATACTCCACCGGGCAGGGACACCGGCAAAGGATATAAGTATCACTTTAATTTTTCCTCTTTCCTACTACTTGTTTCACTTCTGTTTCAGTTTTTATAACCATTTCTTACTATGTGTTAGTAAGTTGTTGTTGCTGTTTTTAAAACAAGTATGTTTGGCTCAGTGTTGATGTCTGTATTGGTTGTTTATTAAGATATAGTTTTATTTAATTTTAGTTATTTTAGTACTTCATACTACATGGAAATGAAATAATATATATATTGCATTTATTTTTATATGTATGTATATGTATATGTGTGTGGCTGTACATACACGTCGTTGTTTTTTGGTGTTTGGCTTAGTGTTATGTTAGAAGCATTATTATACTCATACCTTTTGTTGTTTTAATATTTTAAATTGTTTTCAGCTTTAGCTACTTTTTTGTTTTCGTTTAAATGTTTAGTTTTTGAAATGTTGTATGCATTTTTCATTTTTATTTAATTTCTTTATTTTCTTAAATGTGTGTTTATATAGTATTTACAGAGTTTTGACTTTTAGTTTGTTACTTTTTCTTATTTGTAAGTCGCTTTGGATAAAAGCGTCTGCTAAATGACTAAAAGTAAAAGTAAAGTAAAAGTAATAATAATAATAATGTATTTCAATACCTATTAATTAAAACAATATAGCCTGCTATAAATTCAAGCATCAAATTATATATCAAATTTCCCATGAAGGCCCCATAAGTTTTGTGCCAAAGCCCTCTGTGCTTTTTAACCCCTTTAAAAACAGCTTTCTTGTCAGTTCATGACATTGCCAAACTTGTTAGCTTAAGACAAGCTGGTATGTATCAATTGAACTCACCCGCTTTATCCTAACGTCAGTGCTGCGGTGAGGGCTTCTACTTCTCCGGGGTCGAGGTGACCTCTCCTGCTGTCTGCCCGATGAACGGTCTCTCCTCGCTGGGGACCTGTCCTTTCTTCTGACAGGAGATCTACAAAAACAGTTCAGAAAGCTATATGAATCTACTGACTATAAATACAACGACTTGTTGATCATCCTCACATACTACAATATTTTAATGGAATGTCTAGATTAAAAAAATAGAAGCAATCTATTCGGTTGAGCTGTCATGAAGACAAACAGGCTCTGAGGTATAGGGCGATCACCTGCTGTCTCGTCGTCTCGGTGGAGGGCTGTTGCTGCCTCGGCTGGAGCCTGAACTGGATCGGCGGACCCGCGGAGGCCGCGCGGGACTCACTTTTTCTTGCTTAATTTTGGTCTTTACATCCCGGACAGGAGATTCTCTGTGTCGTCTCCTGTTATCCATTATGAAATGAGGTTGCCTATTAGCTTCGTAAAAAGTACGAGTCGTTCATGCCAAATGGAAGCATGAAAACAGATTCAAGCCGCATTTACTAAACTTCCATGAACGCTTCCGGTTCGAAGTTTGTACGCTGAAGAAATGTGTCCCCCTTCTCTGAAAAAGCTTTTTAGTTCCGCTTTCTTTAGAGCTTCAGTGCACAAAATGTAAGTGTTTATAGATAAATGAAACAATATAAATGTTAATAATTTACAATGTACAACATGCAACATACAATGTACAATTATTATTTTAATTTTTGTATTTTAATATGAAGTAAATTGGTATTGACATTTTATTGGAACAGCAAAATAATTCAGTGTCCCCTAATGACAAACGTCTTTGGGTACCTGTAACAATGCTGAAAAGTCAATAAATCAATAAATCAATTATGCTACAAATTTTAACTTAAATTAAATAATGTAAATAGCAAAATAAAAATTGAAGAGAAAAAATGCAATTAAAAATAAATCGTGTCAGAGCATAATAGTTATTTTAAAAAAAAGTTTTGGCAGAATAAGCCAAAACAAGTAAACAGTAAACTGTGCACATTCACTTCAAAATCATATTACATGAATATCATTAATGGCCTTTTTTCTTGAACATTTAGTGCCACCCAGTGGCGAGTTCTGTCTCGTGTTTTAGAACATAAACAGAAAAATTGAAAAATACAATATATTTGTACGCAAATTCTATTAAAGTGCTTAATATTTAAAAATTATTATTATTTTCCCCCGTTTATTTTGACTGGTTCACTCCCAGAGACTGATCTGCGTGATAGGAAAGAACGGTTGTTATAGCAACGGGAAACAACAAAAAGAAACTTTTGCAGAGTTACGCGCGTAGACGAAGTCATCTAAAGCTTTATACTAAAACGCAGAATTTGAAGCATTTTATTGTCACTTCCACATTATAAGCATGATTCTTCCGACTGACTCCTTGCTGAAGTATGATTATCCGGTGTTGGTGAGCAAGAATACAGAGAGGAAGTCTCCAAGGGTAAGCACAGTTCTTGGATGTACGTTATACAAATAAAAACAAAGCCGCAACCACCGTAAAGTATACATTCTTGTTGTAATGAAGCCTTAACATTAGTTTTTCATATCTTGTCTCACATTTTACTCAGAGTCGCCCTTTGAAAGTGAGTCCTCAACAGATGATAGAGAGCGGCCCAGTCCCTCCTCCACCCAAACCCAAGAGTCCCTCAGCCGATGCCAGCAAACAGCAAACCGAAGAGATCCTGAATGCCATTCTACCACCAAGGTAAAATAAAATAAGAGACCTGTTAGTATAGTTATTAAATATTTTCTTAAATTGGGTTGGGATACTACCATAGCACGGTAGTTTAGTTGCACATTTGTTTAATTACGTTCAAAAGTTTGGGTTCAGTAAGATTTTTGACAGTTATAAAATTACAAAAGATTTCTAATTAAAATAAATGCTGTTCTGAATGCTTTATGTATCACGGCTTCCACACAAATACTAAGTAATGTTAGGAAATGTTTCTTCAGCACCTAACCAGCATAGTAGAATGATTTCTGAAGGATAGACTGGAGTAATGACTGCTAAAAATTCAGCTTGTCATCACAGGAGTACATTTAAAATATATATAAAAAAATAAAACAGCTGTTTTAAATTGAAATAATATTTCATAATACTGTTTATATTGTATTTTTAATCATATAAATGCAACCTCGGTGGGCATAAGAGACATGTAAAAAAATGTTTACCCATCCCAAACTTCTGAAAGGTAGTATATAAGTCTCACAAATGGTTCTGTTACAGGGAATGGATGGAGGACAACCAGTTGTGGGTGCAGCCGGTGTCCAGCGCTCCGTGTACGCGCATGGACGTTATTCATTTGCAAGAACAGCTGGACAGAAGCCTGCAGGGAAGGCAGGCCAGAGAGACGGGCATCTGCCCTGTGCGCAGGGAGCTCTACTCTCAGTGCTTCGGTAAAAATACACATATTGCAAATGAAGTGTCATATTAATAGCTGTTGAGATTCACATGGCATTCCCTCTTTCAAATCTCTTAGATGAGTTAATCAGACAGGTCACCATTAACTGTGCCGAGCGGGGCCTCCTTCTGCTGCAAGTAAGAGATGAGATTCGCATGACCATTGCTGCCTATCAAACACTGTACGAGAGCAGCGTGGCCTTTGGCATGAGGAAAGCACTTCAAGCAGAGCATGGAATGGCTGACATGGAGAACAAGGTCATTTGTAGCAAATTATTATTGAAAGCAATTATTCTAACTTTCTTACATTTTTTATACATAAACTCTAAAATAATTGTAACATTATGTATATTCTAAAGTAATTTTACAATAACATATACACATAATAAAAATTATATCATAAAGATAACATAATAACAACAATGTAACCATAAATAATATCTTTTGTAAACAAAGTTGGAAAAAAAATTAAAATGTATAAAAAAAATAAAGCAAGCTACAAAACTAAACCTATACAGTGACTTACAATAACTTGTATCTTATCTATTATTTTCTTTAAAAAAACAACAACATAAATCATGGTCAAACTGCTCAAAAGTTTATATGTGATTATCTAGCTCTTGTAACAAAAAACAAAAATTATTACATAAACACATAAAAGATATTTTGATCTTATAACGAATGTCAGTGGTGTCCAACATAACATTAGACCCCACTGATTTTGTATGGATGAAAAAAGACATTTTTCAAAATATCTTCTTTTGTGTACTGCAGAAGAAAGCAAACCATTATCTTTAAAGTAAGACCTGACAAGCACACATTAAATTACTATTTTCTGCTCACTGAGATACAAACTGTTGGTAGATTTTAGAGCTGGAAAGTGAGAAGCGAGATTTGGAGAGGTTGTTAAACGAGCAGAAGGCTAAATGTGAGGCCATCGAGAGAAGGGAAGCAGAACGGCGAGAAATTGAGGAAAAGAAGCATGCTGAAGAGGTCCAGTTCCTCAAACGAACTAATCAGCAACTCAAGGTAAAGCAGAGATCATCATAATCATGATTTCTGACATTATTTTTCAGACTCTTATGCATCCATTTGTTTTTTTAGACACAACTGGAGGGCATAATTACCCTGAGGAATAAGGCCTAAATATTATTAGAATAATAATACACTAACTCTCATACCGTTTTAATGAATAAAACATTTATTAAAGCATCTGTTCTGAGTATTTCTTCTTTTTTTTTTTTCTCCAAACAAAAGAAAAAGATCATATGTAGATACACAGGTTCATGATCCACATTTCAACACTGCAGAATCAGGAAATTGTCTTAAGTTAAAAGCTCTGAAAATGCACAGTACTGAAATGAATTAGCTGTCAGACTGTAGTCATAATGTTCAGGACGATGGCTGCTGACACAGTATGAATAAAGTGCATTGGAACGATTGTATCACAGATCAACCAAACCTTCACTTTTTCACAAATCACTGTGATTCCACACCAGATGTTCCAACCTAGCCACCGACATGACCTTGGAAACGGATTGATGTGACTGGGTATCTGGCCAGGTATTATCGCTTAGCTCGTTTGGCTTTCTTGCCATCCAAGGGCATTTTTCTATTCTTATTCTTGTTCTTGACATTGTGCGTTTCATAATAGCGGACCCCCACTTTCTTCACTTTCTGGGCACGCTCCAGTCTTCTTTTCTGTTGAGGTGAAGAAGTTCAACAAAGAAAAGGAGATAAGTTTGGTCTCAAATTTATGTGAGATGTCTGGACTGAGGAATCAAGACAAATGAGCTGGGAGAACAGTGCATACCTCTTTAGATGTGAGTTTGGTAGGCTGTGCAGGCTCCTCATCTTCCAGAGCTTTCCTCTTTTTACCCAAATTCACAGCTGGAAAACCAAAAAAGGATGAGTGTCATTGCTCACTTATTTGAAGCATCAGAAACCCCCTAACCACTGACACATCTCTGAAAGGATTCTGTGGAAATATTTACTGTATTCAACTAGGTTTAAAAGTATATTTTAAATATTGTTGATATTGCTGTCAACATCAATAATTAATGTTATTGTCAATATATAGGTACTGTGAATATACTGTTTGGGGTAATATACTGTTAATCAAAGAATCCTTAAAATGTATCACGTTTTCCACAGAAATATTCAGCACACGTTTTCAACATTAATAATTATAATAATAAATGAGCACCAAATCAACAAATTAGAATGTTTTTTTTTTTGAAGGATCATGTGACGCTGAAGACTGAAAGACTAATGACTGCTGAAAATCCAACTTTGCTATCATATCAATTAAATTTGAAAATATATTAAAACAGAAAATGCAATTATATTTCAGAGTATTACTGTTTTTACTGTATTTTGATGAAATAAAGGCAGCCTTCATGAGCATAAGACATTTCTTATCATTAAAAAATGAAAACATTAAAAAAATTGACCCCAATATATATAAATATATATATATATATATATTCTTCAAAAATGATTACAAATGTAATAAAACTATTAATTTATATAATAATAATAATAAAAAACATGGCTGTAAGCAGCAATTAAGGGGTCAAGCACAAAAATGAAAATGAAGAATAATAATAATGTGCTCTGTTGTACATTAAATACACAGTTCTAGCAGTTGATACACAAACATTTGGCATTAACTTGAGTTAGCTGATTGTACCTTTCTGTTGCAGATTCTTTGCACCATTCTGCTTTGCTGTGGTTTCACTGAACATCTTTTCAGACAGGCCTTTAGGAATTCTATAAAAACATCAAGACAACATATCATCAACAGATAAGAGCTAAACAGTGGAAAAAAATCAATTAAACAGCCTACTGAAATAGGATAAGGGTTAACCTTTACAGAACCCGCTCACAACCCTATCTTAACCTTAACCCTATATCATAACGTTACTGCTTATATTTTGAAATAATTCTGTTTGTAGTTTGTGTTTTGTATTGCTTTGTATATTTCTGATCTTGCTGTCCATGCTGTAAAGTGTCCTGAAAGGCACATATAAATAAAATATTATCAATATGAGCTTAAACAAACCGTATGGCGGAGAAGTGCTTTGACTTGGCCCGATCAAGAAAATGCTTTAATTTGGCAATCTTCTCATCCATCTCTTTATTCACTTCATATGTGCTCATCTTTTCGGCTTTGGTTGGGGAGGCAGAAACAGAGGATTCTTCTTCCTGTTGTTCACCAATCTGCTCTTCCACTTTTTCCTCATCCTCCTCGTCTTGTTCATCTTCATCCTCTGACCAGGAGGGATCCAGTATGTCAGATATCTCAACAGGCACAAGGTCCTCCTCGCTGAACTCCGGAGCGACGTTTATTTTGCCAAAGTTCTGCTTGACATTGCTGAAGATTTTCTGCATCTCCTCCTTATTCTGTCTCAGAAGCTTTTGATCTTCCTGCTGGCTAGATGAGGCCCCATCAACATCCTGAGCTTCAAGTCTGTTACCCAACTCTTCCTGGTTCGTTTCCATCTCAGCCATTTCCAGCATCGGTTGTGCTTTGTTCTGAGTGGAAAGATCAAGTGTCAGTTTAAGACTATAAATGTTTAAAAAGTGCATTAGGGTCTGCCAGTACAAAGACAGGCAAAATTCAAGTAATTTTGTTGGCCACAGTGACTTAAAAGAGGATTTGGACCAAGTAATTCAATATGCATTAAGGAAGTTACATAAAAACAGTGTCTTCTGAGGTCAACATAAAGCTCTAATTTTAGCAAAACATGTAACAGATATGATCCTGGAAGCCATTTTTGAATATTAAAGTGAAATTTCCAAAGACTGAACAATTGTTTTGGCTAAAAGAAACTAAACTTTGTAGGATATTAAGAACAAATGTCCATTTACCTCTTCATCCATCTCGCCTCCCAGGGGCTTCACAAAAAAGGGGATGCGTCCCCTCTGCCAATCATTCAAAACCATTTTAGACACAGTAGACAGATCTGGCTCTCCACCCTGTATAAGTGGAACAACACAAAATACCAACCATTACAGCACCAACATGTACAGCATTTGGACAGAGATAAAGATGTGAACTAAAAAATACAACCCCCCTTTTTTAAAAAATCCCATTTTGTACTAAATCGTAGTGGTTTTGGCATTAGAGTACTGTAAATTGGCTATCCAAAGTTAAAATTAAATGTTTTCCACCAGCTTAATGTAAGCAAACTGTCACATCTCAATCGGACACTCGAGAGGAAAGAATAAACAAATGTCCCGTGAGGACCAAGCTGACAGTTCGTTTTATCAGATTCTCCACAATCAGGCCAGACCTTGAGCAGTTTTCCGGTGCGAAAGGCGAGCTTTTCCAGGAAATCCTCGGCAGAGCTCCAGGACGGAATGCGGTATGTCTTCTGGATGTACTCTGCTTTGGCCCTCACCAGCACCGCTCCGATGTGGTCCTCTGGATTTCGGATCTTCTCCACTTGAACCTAAATGCAACAGATGCAAAGTGAGTGGATGAAGCTGCTGGGATTGCCAATGGGTGAATAGGTGACTCCGAGAGTCAAGGTTATCGTACCACTCCCTTCAGCACAATGTCAGTCTCACTGTCGTTGGAGGGATAGACGACGCCAGGACAGTCTATGAGGAAAATGCGTCTCATTAGTGTGATATACTGCCAGACCTGTCAGAAAGAAAGAAAACAGTTGGTTGTGGCATAAAGTTTGAGCTTGAGCCATCTGACAGAAAGTCCATAGATTCATCCATGACCTCCATTTAAGAAACCACAAGACTGAAAACATTTCAATATAACAAACTGCATTTAAATATACGCAATTTATAAGAACTTTCGACAGGTTAGCAAGCAGTCAATTAACTTTTAAGTTTATCAAACTAAAACTAAATAGATTATTTATGAATGTTGCTGACTGGCCAAAGGCCTAAACAGTGATTCAGGCAAACCCAACATTTCAACATAGGAAAAGCTAGGTAAGGAAGCACAATCATTTTTTAAGCTATTAAAATCAAATCAAAACTATCTATCTATCTCATAATCGAACTAGAAAGACTGTTGTAAAAATAAAGGAAAATAGAAGACAGAAAATGTCTACTAATTGAAGAATCACTCAAATCAGGGCACACAGGGGAAATTTTAAATGATACAATTTATCATTTAAAATATAAACAGAAGAGTGTGGAAGTCCAGATTTGTTTAGAATTTGATTTCAATCTGGCCTCCGTCAGTAATGTTTTTCCTTTGCCTTGCACTTTCACTCGCTCTCTGAAAACCATTTCTCAGTTCCATGTTTGTAAAATAAGAGGAAAAATTTGACAACATAAAAAAGTAATTTCACACAAAAACATGAATACACAAAAGTTGCAGCCAAAACCAAAATGCTGGAAACTTAAGCTGTCCAAAATGTTACCACATGTCAGGAGCTGGCAGGTAACCTTACACTCATTAAAAAAAATCAGAATCATTTAATGTCACGTACAAAAAGAATCGCTCAATCATGCGAAGTTCATGATCAGTAGATGACAAAAACAACTATATGTTTTAGGAACAGCTCATTGAAAATGAAAACTTTTGAGTAGAAGAAGACTTGAAATACAATGTAATGGTTTATTATTAATAGTGCTTTTTTTGTCCCCGATTCACAGCTTTTGTCAACATTCATATACATAGCAGCATGCACACTGTGCTATACTTCTCCTTTTGTATCCATAGGGGGACACTCAGGTTTGGAAGGGCATTAGAGTAAGCAAACTGATCAATTTTGGTAAACTATGCCTTTAAGAATTTTTTTTTAAAAATTAGCACCAAACAGAGAAAAAGGCATGTCATTGATTAAAACCCCTGCTTTTTCTCTTTATTCAATATGAATGTACAACAAATACTTTTAATTATTATATCAAATTATTATTTAAATATGAACATTAAACAAATCATTAAATAAATATATTACTATTGCAATAATATTATTGTACTGTAAAATAATAAAAATAATTGAATTTTATAGAACAACAAGCATAATTACAATTACAAAATGTATCATTTTTTTCTCAGTTTTTCTTCTCAGAATTCACATGGATCTTTAGGAAGGTAGGAAAATACAGAAATCCATATAAATATGTTAAAATCGCATCCCTGAGATGGAAAGAAAAAGCCTCTGAGGTCTTACCTTTGTCTCACCAGCAAGGGGTGCCACGTTACAGACTTTTTTGGAGCGTAGGGTATTGATAACTGAGCTCTTTCCAACATTGGGGTAACCAATGAAGCCAACACTGATCTGCTTTTTATCTGAGTGGAGCTGAGCAAAAATCAATATGGACATGTTAATACTAGACAAACGTCATTTTGAAAAGCAGCAATTAAATAGAAGTAGTACACACATACTGTCCTCTAATATAAAGTCGGTTTCATGGTATCGAGGTCAGGAAAACAAGACGTCCTTGGATCAACCCTTCTCCCAATAATTTGCACACATTCCCACTCACATTTCATTACACATTTTTAAAAAGAGGGCCCAAGAAATAACGACTTGATACACAACCTACAAAGGCCTCTTAAATGTCATTACACCTGCAGATTTATATTGCACGCATGGCAACCGTGATATTTTTGCACCGCTGTTTTCTAACTCCTAAAAGAGTGTCCTGTCATATAACCCTCAACAAAATTTATGTTACGTAAGCCCACTCTCCTTTTTAGTATTTCCAATTTTTTGTTTACGGCTGTGCTCCCAAAAATAGCAACGAGGCAGATGTGAAGACAGGACAGGAGCCCAATAGCATGGGAGGGTGGAGTGCATCTGGTACCCAACCAAACCACTGCTTTCTACATCTGTTGCCATTACGGACCAAAAAACAGACTGTTGTCCTAAAACTGCAGCTTGAGTAGATAAATGATGTGGATCGAAACTGTTGTACATTTAAAACCTGTTGCCCTCTGGTTTCCAAGGCACGATAATGCGTATAAGCATTAAAAATACGCTGTAAAATATTTAAAGCCTCACCTTGCCAAATTGCCGAAGGAGCTGGATAAGGGAGCCCTTACCGAAGGAATTGGTAAGGCTGGCGTGAAAGGCCAAAGTGGGGTATTCCTGAGAAAGAACTGCAACCCAGCGTTTCTACAACATAGACACAAGAATAAGCAAGAATGAAAAACAGGGGCCATGTATAGAAAAATAAGTGTAGCATCATCCTAAATGTTAATGAACAACAGTATTCATAAATGTTCCTATGAATGATTTATAAACGTCATTGCCACTGACTTCCATAGTACTGGTGAAAAACACTGGAAATTAATTGGGACCATCAAATGTTTGTTTACCAATATTCTTAAAAATATCTTTTGTGTTCAGCAGAAGAACAAAATGCAAACAGGTTTGGAAAAACATGAAGGTGGACATGATGTGCCTATTTATCTTTCCTACATTTTCTTAATCGATGTTGAGTTATTTTAATTACTGGTATGTGAGCACAAAAAAATTGTGCATATGTTCTTCAGTTGGCGTACACAATAACATTTTCATGTCAGTTTCTGCTTTTACAAATCCCAATTTGATCCTTTTGACATTGGATGAAATCCATGGAATTTAGAAACAAATCCGGTCGTACGTGCAGTTTATGAATTTCCACCTACATCTAGACACTAGAAGTGATCTATGAAATTGTTTTTGATAAGAGAGAACATATAAAAAAAAAGGGGCACAAGCTGCCCAACAAGAATCACCACAGAATGATAAGTGATTCCTTTTCAACAACAAAACTAATGGGTTTCCCAATCATTTGCCTGTTAGGTTTACAAAAGACCTCAGTCATAAATCTGGAGGAGGTAGGCAAATGCTTTTTTGGCTTGAATGAAAAGGCCTGCAGCTTATAAACAGTTGGTGCAACTCCCTCATTCCTCGTTGTTGCATTTCAGAATCACCAATAACACGAATTACAAACAAGAATTATAGATGTGAAAGCCGGAAAAAAATATCTGTCAGGGAAGGAGCCTTTAACTGGTTAACTATTACAAGCCAAGATAAACATGCCTGTCTGTCAGTGAAACAAACTCCAGAGACGGTAGAACTGAACGCACAACAGGACACACTGCAGACAGTGGCCTTGTTCCAGAAACCTAGTGTGATGCCTTGCTGTCTACTGCCTACATAGGTGGTTCCATACATCCTAACTGTTCTAGAACAACAGAAGTGGCCACTTTGGATCACTCTACATAGGAACTTGCTAAGCTAAATGCACAATACTTTAGATATTTCTTTAAAATTAGACTGAACTATAGTTGCATTCACACTATTGTTGTAATTCCTGTAATTTTGTGATGACAACGTGACATTTTCCTCTGACTCAGAATTATGCATTTCAATGTCAACGTTATCAACGCCTAAAAATGGCACCTAATTGATTCTGCAGTTGTCACAAGTCATAGCTCTGAGTAAAGTTGGTTAACAAGTTGCAATTACCAGTTCTATGAGGATGTGAACAAGTTGTAATCTCGTAATTACGACATGGTGTGAATGCATCTTCTGCTACTGAATGAATAAGTATATTTATTATTACGACTTTGAGATTTTTTCCACCAACTTCAATGGATTTCAACAGAGGCTGGTGTTATGATGATGCTAAGCTAATGACACATGAATACAATTACACAACACAGAAAAAGTGTTAGGAAAATAGTTTTTAAATTAGATTAAACTACCAATATCAAATATTTTATCTAGAATTTTCACTAATGAATGAATAAGTATATTTATAATTATGATTTCTGACATATTTTCCACCAACTGAAACAGGATTTCAACAGAGACTGGTGTTAGCACTTTGCTAAGACAACAACATGATACTCTTAATATGCATACAAATACACAGCACCCATATATTGGTTAAAATATTCTGTTTTTAATTAGACTGAACTATTTTAGGAATATTTTTTCCCACTGAATGTATAAGCAGATTTATCATCAAGATTTCTGACATTTCTGTTAACCCAACATAAATGGATTAACAGAGGCTGGTGTTAGCATGTTGCTAAGCTAATGTCACAACAGTATAGTTATAGTCAGTTTTGTAAAGGTTACTTTTCTGAAATAAGACACTGAGTTTTGACAAGTAAATGTATCTTAGAAAGCTTCTGGAACTGTTCACATCAGTAGCATACCTATGTCACCTTAAAATATGGCCTACATAGGCAGCTCAACAGATTTTTGTACTGGTACTAGTATTCCACTTTCATTTCTTACCGTAACCCATGTGGGAATGAGGTCACACTTATTGAGCACAAAGATGAGGTGTTTCCAAGGTTTCTCTTTCTTCAGGTAGGACTCAATGCTCTGGGATCGAGTGCCCATAGGGTCCCGAGCATCTAGAACCTGGATAATGACGTCTGAAGAGTCGATCACCTGCACAAATCATGGATCATTTTAGGATGTGGCGTCAACTATGGTTTTTGTTAAAACTCTCAGTGAGTAAGGCATTGGGAGATGGTAATAGCTACCTTATAAAGCTCGCCCCAGATCCTCTTTGACTGACCCTTTTTGAAGATTTCCTCCCGAGCCTCATCCCTGCAGTGACGAGAAAATGAAATGGCTTTAAGTCATTTCACGACATATAAGCCATGTTTGCTAGAAAAACAGGGATATAGCTTGTTCCTGTAGTAAGCACAGAACTACATATTTTCATAATCTCTGGAAGGAACTCGCTTACTTGACTCCGCTGTCCTCAGACACCAAATCACGGTCTTTCTCAGCATTGTAGCTCTGAGCAGAGACCTCTGCCTGTTCAGCAAAGTCCTTCAGCTCTCCCACAGACAAGGTGGGCCTCTTTCTTTGTGCCTTTGGCCCAAACGTGGTTTCAAACGTCTCCGTGTCCAGAATGTGCACCTTGGAGTTCTAGAAGAACCAGCAGAAGATCAACTGGCAAACAGACTTCACGAAAACTGGCTTATCCTCTTCACCATAACGTTCATAACTTTTGGAATTTCTTTGATGAAGCATCTGATATTTCAGCTCTTTCAAGCATTTTGATAGCTCTCTGTGCTACCATTCCTAAGAGAAAAGAAGAGCCAATGACTTATGGGAGAGCAGAGTGAACTCATCTGCACATTCTATGGCTTACAAGAGTGATCATAAAATTCTGTGCCACACAAAACAACATGATTTCTTCTATAAAACATATATTAATATGGCTTTATTCGCATTGTGCACAAATCTATTTTGTTTCCTTATCTTGAGGATTGACTTTCTGTGTGATGAAGTGGTGGAATCAGTGTGTTTAGATAGTGTAGCCTGCACTTTATTTACTATAGTAAAGATCTAAGCCTAAACACAATGCTAAGTGACATAATTCACTAAATGAGGGTAAATCTGTGTATTTGGCCACAGCTCCAGAAAGCACTGCACACTGTTAAAACATGGAAAACTTTAAATCCGATCTAACCATTTAGACACATTCCAAAAAAATCAGATGGTAATGCAGATGTGGTGTACATCTGCATTACCTCAAACTAAATGCAGATGTGGTGTACATTAGGCTTGTAAACACCAGCTTTCACGCATTCTTGTATATATATAGAATGTTATCAGGGGTGAAAACTCGTCAGGGGTGAAAAAGGTGACAAACTAAACTACCCCCCCCCAAATTTCAAAATCCCTGGTAGCCCTTCGGGCAGGTACTCTTCAGGTTTTGGTAGCCCGAAAATTAATTTAACTAGTAAAATAAAAAAATAAAAAATAAATAAATAAAGACCATAAATAAAAAAAGACCATAAATGTCAATCAAAAACATTTTCAATACACAAACATCAAGGAATATCAAGGAAATAGTTTTATTTTACT
>JAFVLL020001450.1:0-25289 GCA_021397915.2 Tor tambroides
TATAATGGTTCTCAGTTAAAGAACAGCATTTATTTGAAATATAAGTACTTCGTAATGTGTAAATATCTTTACTGTCACTTAAATCAATTTAATGCAACCTTGTTGAAGAAAAATATATATTTATATTTTTTAATCTTACCCAAGACTGAATAGTATCACATTTTCCACAAAAATATGAAGCAGCACAACAGTTTTCAACATTCATAATAATCAGAAATGTTTCTTGAGCAGCAATCAGCATATTAGAATGATTTCTGAAGGATCATGTGACACTGAAGACTGGAGTAATGATGCTGAAAATTCAGCTTTGATCACAGAAATAAATGATTTTACTATATATTCGCATAAAAGACAGCTATTTTAAATTGTAACATTATATATTTCACAGTACTGTTTACTGTATTTTTCATTACCAAATAATTTGTATACTCTTTTCCACAATTGGAGCTCTATTCCTTAAAATGATAGAGGTCAAGCTCCTGCAAAAGGACAAATACTTTATATGACCAATAGAAAGGCCCATAAAAACAGTCTACATTCTGCACTGTTCAAGTCTTAGACGATACCAGAGCATTTTGTCATATGGTCTGATAATATAGGTATTTAACTTTAGTGATATTAAACTGTCCCTCGTAAAAATTCTTAAATTATTTACTATTTGCCATATATACCAAGACAAATTGTAATGTAAAGAAGTTTGCCAGTCATTTATTGAGTGGTGCGGTGTGTTGCCGACCGGGTTTGGTGGGCCGCTCTGTGCCAAAAAGTCCAGGGCCACTTTTTGGCCCCAGTCCGCCCCTGGTTGACCAATTACCAAGCAATGCTTAATTTTGTTCAGTCTGTGGAATAAAAAGGTCACATTAGCAATTAAAGAAAAAAAAAACACTTAAGCAAAACATGGTCAGGTCAAAGTAAGTGTCTGAATAATTTTTGGTCCCAAGTTTTTTTAATCAATTTTACTGGTAGTCCACTGTATGAAGATTTTTTTGATATAATATGTCACAGTTTATTTATTTTGCTATACTCACTTACATAAATGAACTGTCTTGCACCCACTAGTAAAAAAAAATAGCAAAAATTATATCTGGTATCTGAATAATTTTTGGTATTACTGTGGATTAATACTTGTTAAAACTACAAAGTAATTCAGTCAAGAGCAGTGAGTGATTTTCTTTTTCATTTTCTTGGATTAACGTTAAGGACACCAACAGCAGGTAGATTAGCTAAATTAGGCACGGTCACTTTAAGAGACAATGATACACATCCGATACTTTCACTTAAGACATAACCGACAGTTTTTTTTTCGAGGATACTCTCCAAGACAAGTAGTTTGTATGTATTTGTCGGTACAAGAGCAAGAAGAGGCAAATTCAGTGTTCAAGTGCTTTGAGACGCCTCTCTCTCTGCGTGCGCCCTGTGCACTCAGAACACCGCGAGCGGGTGTTGAATTGGGCTCTTTCACATCATTTTCTTTTTGCATGTTTAAACTGCGATTTGTATTTTTTCGTTCAGGTGCAGGAGGAGGTGAAGGAGAGCTGGGTTCGGTGTTGCTGTCTGTGAGACAAGGCTTTCTGCGTGCGCACCGAACACGGCACGTGAGTACTCAGTTCAGTTTTTCCACGTCTTGTGTTTGAATGCTTTAAACTCTTTTGAATGTTTAAATTGGCAAGGCTTAAAAACACGTGCAAATGATAAGCCTTCGTGACGACGCGCAGCAGTGGCCCGTCAGCTGTCCTGAGCGTCTTTTTAGGCTGGCCACAGCCAGTTAGTTGAGATCGCCGGGAGCCCCCCTCAGCCGTGGGCCCCTATAATCGTCACCACCTTTCACCCCGCTAGCGACGGCCCTGCCTACACCCTTCAACCCTTCACTCTGGAGGGTAAACCCTATGAAGGGGATTAGGGCATAGGGGTGAGCCCTTCCGAATGGAACGCAGGGATAATCACGCTCCCACGAGTTAATATGCGGTGGCCACGACAAAACTAGCCTAAGTGAACCGAACATGTCCCCTCCCGGTCGCAGTAAATGCTTCGTTCGACTTTTCGGAGATCATCTGCTCTTCCCTGTGGATGACCTCTGACCTACTTTCTGTACGATCTGAGTTTCTGCACTTTAAATTTTAAATATTGAATTTGATGTTCCGAATTTCTTCTTCATCTTGAAAACTTGAAGCTGTATTTTTAAAAACAGGATATTTGCAGTCTAAGAATTCAGACCAAAAAATCCGCTGTTTGAAAATACATGTCTACTAAAAAAAACTGCCGTAAAAAAAAAAATTCAGTTGTGTTAATTCAGAACTATGTTAAATGCCACACAATATTCAGTTTTGTTAAATGACACCTGTCAATAATTCAAATTTACACAATTCAAATTCAAATTGTTTTGTCATATTATAAGCTCCATACACCTCTAGTGTTCATTTCTGTTGGAATCTGCAGTGATGTGCACTTACTGGTACGTATTTCGCGTCTTAAGAAAAAGTTCCCAGAAGTACGTTTCTGTCATGAGACCAGGTTGGTGTATTGTTGTGACTACCAAACCCCTTAAGTTAAAAACATAACTTTGTTGCATCCAGCTGCAGAGTGTCACCATGTTACCGCCATTTTTACACCCTTGAAGGGCACTTTGGGAAGGGAACATCATCTGCAGGAGCGTTACAAATGAAAATGAACACCTGAATCTTTCCACGAAGGACCCTTCCAGAAGTCTGTTAATGTAGGGTACATGCGAATGGTCACTTCAAGTAATTTTATTGTTTATGGTAATGTGACCCAGGGTGGCGAGTCCTTGCAATTTAATTTAAAGCTAGATAAGAAGGAAGAGCTCAAGTTAACATATAAAGAGAATAGTTCACATTGTTTTGTTGTGATATTTTATACACATTTTTGTCATGCATTTCATATTAAGTTTAAATAAATTGCATAGGAATAAAATGTTTAAAAGTAGGTAGATGTGACTATCTGCAGGGTTTAAACAAGAGACAGCAAGTTTTATAATGTTAAGTGCAAAAAGGGAACACGCACACACACAAATACACAATCGCAATGGTCCCATTTCATATTAAGTGGGCTTAACTACTATGTACTTATACATAAAAATAATTATAATGTACCTATTGTGTTCACATTGCATTGCAAAACACTTTTGCTGCTACTGAGGTGGGATACGGGTAAGGAGTAGGTTTAAGGGTGGATTAAGGCGTAAGGGATGTATCGTGTATGTATCATAGTACCGTGTTGTTGCTCATTTGTGACCCTGGAACACAAAACCAGTCATCTTAAGTCGCTGGGGTATATTTGTAGCAATAGCCAAAAATACATTGTATGGGTCAAAATTATTGATTTTTCTTTTATGCCAAAAATCATTAGGATATTAAGATCATGTTCCATGAAGATATTTTGTAAATTTCCTACCGTAAATATATTAAAACTTAATTTTTGATTAGTAATATGCATTGCTAAGAACTTCATTTGGACAGCTTTAAAGGCAGTTTTCTCAATATTTTGTTTTTTTTGCACCCTCAGATTCCAGATTTTCAGATAGTTGTACCTCAGTCAAATATTGTCCTATCCTAACCATACATCAATGGAAAGCTTATTTATTCAGCTTTCAGATGATGTATGAATCTCAGTTTCGAAAAATTGACCCTTATGACTGGTTTTGTGGTCCAGGGTCACATTTATGTAATGCCCTATGTATTATGTCATGCTATCTATACCCACATCACTTAAATTAAATAGTTTTATCTCAATTTAACTAAAGGCCCCGTCAGTGGCACATACACCAAGAGGTGGTTACAATTGTGAGCTGAAGCTTTCATAAACCTTGTCTGTGGGAGTGCAAATATAAAGTACAATAGGAAGACTTGTAAGAAGTAATATCCACTGTGAAAAAAGAAGTGTGCTTAATTGTATTAAATGTGCATTTGTAGTGTACTTGAAATCTTAAAAGTATGTTTTTCTGGGTTTTTTTTTAAACTGATTGCATATTTTAATGAAAAATAATGTTGACTACTAAAGCATGTATTAAGAGTTTTAACTGTACTGTGTTCTTCAATATTAAAGTTAATATATTTTAATATGTGAGGGAACAGATATGTAATTACAGATTCATTTAAATTCATGCCATACGTTTAAAAAAACCCCGACAGTATATCACATATATATGTCCTACATTCTTCTCAGAAGATTCAGCAGTGCACTTTAAACATTTCAAAGATAGTAGATTTATGAAATTTACATAAAGATCCATTTAAGTGGTCAAAAGAGCAATTTCAGCTAAAAATCCAATTAAATATCCACTCCTTTTTTCCCAATTAGTTAACATGCAGTAAGGTTTCTAAAAACATGACAGTCAGTTTGCACTTAAATATATTCTTGTAGAGTATATTTCTGTAATACAGTAAGTACTTGGAGTTATTGCGTTAGCCACAAATAGAGAAAACCACACATGCCTTGACATGTATTTTGCTGAACCTTTCCATAAGTGATGTAATCTTTCTCCCAAATCCAGTCAAAACATATTTTTACACTGAGGAGTACATATGTCAAGCCAAACAACAAATGTATTTCTTTGTTTGTTTATTTGGTTGATCTCTTCCATCTCTTCCAAGTGATGATGAAATCTTTAACCCAAATCCACTGCCAAAACATATTTTTACACTGGCGAGTTCATATGTCAGGCCAAACAACAACTCCAACTTCCATTTCTTCTGTTCTTCAGTTCAAAAGAGCTGGAAGGGCTCGAACCTTACGCTCCACTTCCTCGTACACCAGCTGCACTGAGGTCAAAAGTGTAAAAGTGATTGTGCAAAGATTTATGTGACCATTGCATGACATCAACAAAATATCTCTCCGGGAACTAAGGCTATGAGTCTGCAGTGTATGATTCAATAATACAAGAAACTTTTGTCTCTTTGTTTCTCTTTCACATGACCCCATCATACATTCCTACAGTTTGAATGTCATACCTGCAAACTCACAAGGGGTGAAAAAGGGGACATGGTTCCAAATATAATCTCTTGTAGAGATTATAGAAAATTTTGTAGAATTTAACATGTAAATGAAGTGTTCTGGTGCACTCTGACATGGTTTATTTTTGCTACGCTGTAATATTGGGATCGGCTGGGAACTAGCGATCTCTCCTGGTTGGAGTTAGTATTAACATCATAATCTGAAAGCTATCTTTCGTGACTGACGTCTCAAATGTTTTAAAAGTACCGCGAAAAGTTGTCCATGGTAAAGAAGAGGATGGCCTTATCTTGATTCTGATTGGTCAAAAGACACAAAGATGACTGCGTCAGCTATGAGCTTGCAATTTCTCTCCACCCCACCGACCGACCAACCCCCGATGGTTTTAGTTTGTCCTACATTCTTGTCAGAAGATTCAGCAGTGCACTTTAAACATTTCAAAGATAAGAGAATTATGAAATGTACATAAAGATCAATTTAAGTGGCCAAAGAGCAATTTCAGCTAAATGCATTTAATTAAATCTCCAGTCCTTTTTTTTCTCAATTAGTTACAGTTAACATGCAATTAAGTTTTCAAAAAACACTACAATCAGTTTGCACTTAAATATATTTTTGTAGAGTAGTAGTCAACATTTGAAGTGGCTCAAAAAAAGCTCCTCAAAGTTGTCCTAAGACAAGAACGGGTATTGTTATGGTTTTAGGACAACTTTGATGAAAGGTTTTGATCCACTTCAAATGCTGACTACTGTATTTCTGTAATACAGCAAGTGCTTGGAGTAATATTGAGTCAGCCACAGATAGAGAAAACTAAACATGCCTTGATGTGTATTTTGTTTAACCTTTCCATAAGTGATGTAATCTTTTCCACAAATCCACTGCCAAAACTAAAAATATTTTTATCCTGGGGAGTTCATATGTCAAGCCAAACAACAAATGTATTTCTTTGTTTATTTGGTGTATCTCTTCCATTTCTTCCATTCTTCAGTATAAAAGAGCTGGAAGGGCTCGAACCTTACACTCCACTTCCTTGTAGTACTTGTCAGAGAGCCCAGCTGCCCTGCAGTCAAAAGTGGAAAAGTGATTGTGTTAATTATTATAAGATTTATGTGACTACTGCATAACCTCAAGAAAACACCTCCAGGAACTAAGGATACAAGTCTGCAGTGCATGATTCAACTATACAAGAAACTTTTGTGAGTCTCTTTGTTTTTCTTTCACATCACCCCTGTCATACATTCCTACAGTATGAATGTCTTTGCAATAACATAAAAAACCCCTCAAATGGCAGAAAAATATAGTGCACACACACTTCCCTTCCTGTTTTCCCATCTGAAAAGGATGTGGGCGACCACAGACGGAAATACTAAAAGTAATTGCTTCACACAAAGCAGTTGTGGTTAAAATATTATGAAACATTTTGACTTAAAAAAGGAAGAGGGCATTTTGTCCATTAGAATTGTTCTCACTTGCAAGCCTATTACTAACAGCCCTGAATGCAATAACATTTTTTGTAGCTAATGCAACAAAATTCATATTTTTAAATATGTCATAAGTGTCTAAACACTTCTTGGGCCACTGTGTCTTCTCTCCTGTATGTAATCAATAATTCTTTCTTTCATTAATTATTTATAAGTTATTTTCATATAGTCTTTTATGTAGTTTTCTACATATTTTTTTTTCTGTCTCGTTTACTGTAAGGACATACTTGAGTTCCCTCAGCTTCTTTTGTTTAATCTCATCCAATCGGGCTCTGCGATTGCGCGCCTCCTCTTCCAGCCGCTCGCCCTCTCGGAACAGCTCTCTGCGCTGGGTGACGGCCTGCATCTCTCTCTCCCGTACCTGCTGCCTCACAGCCTCAGCATGCCTTAGGATTTTTCGATGCTGTTGCTCCTCTTTTTCTTGTTCTTTCTCAATGAGCTCCAGCTGTGCCCTGGAAAAACAGTATACAGCATACAATCTTCAATGCTATCTTTGTCCATTCTCCCCTCTTTCAGTTAAGTTCAAATTGTTCTGTCAGCAATTAAAGTAAATTTATTAATGTTTGTGGATTATAGAGGTAATTGTTTAATCTTAAGGTTGATTCATTGAGTTTTGTAATGCTTATTATATAGCACAATAATTTTTACATTAAAAACATGATTGGGTGTCTTGCTAAGCATCTAGCCATTGCATTCTAAAATTGCATAAGTTAAACACTTCTTATTTACTGAATCAGATGAATCAAAAATGTCCATGCCCTTGCATATCCACGAACCACACAAGCAAGCTGAGTTTTTGGAGCTCGGTGTTTCTAAAACCCTGTGTACGGCCATGCTAGTATGTGATATGTGTGATGGTATTTGTACCTCAGGACCCTCTCAAACTCCGCTCTCTCTCGTCCAGCTTCAATGGATAGCAAGTGCTCCTTGTGAGTGACCTGCTCCAAACGAGCAGCCTTCAGCTTCTCTTCCACTTCTAGCTTTCTCAAAGTGTGCTCTTTCTCTTTTCTTCTCCATTCCCTTGCTGCTGCTTCTTGGTTCCTCCGTGCCCTGAGCTCATCCTGACAGTTCAGAGAAAAACACATTTATTTGAATCCAGAATGTAAATTTCACTGCCTCCAACATGGTCAGCTGCCCATGTGACAATTGCTAAGTTGAAACAAATAAGCTTCATGCTTTTTTTAAATTGGTACTGTAAATGTATTACGCCATCATGGATATACAAGAGGATACTTCTCATTATATGCATTAGAGAATTTTTTATGAGGATGTAAGATTTTACCTGCTCAGCTTTATGGTCTCTGTCCCTTTCTTGAAGAGCTCTCAGTCGCGCCACTTCCTTCTCTTTGTCTTTCTTGATTCGTATCTGCTCAGCTTCATACTCCGCCTCTCGTTCCTAGAGTTCATCAAACACATCTGGGATTAATGTGGCTTTTCAACTTTGATGGGAAAGCCAGCTGTTTCTGCTGATGTTGCCAGGCCCTTAAAGCTTTTAAATTAATTTTGCTTGTCCACATCTTCATCTGATTAATCCAACATTGATCCCTCCCCACCCAATTAAAGTTACCATAATACTAGTGGTTTGGAAATTAAATGAAACTGCAAAATAACCAATCTGTTATGTATATTTATAATTAGTATAGTGAATTTGAATAAATACATAAAAAGTAATTATTTTATTTCACGCCTGTAACAGATCCACTTTGCTCTCAAGAGTTGCATTTTCACGATCACTGACAAATGACAGACTGAAAGTCCTTCAGTTCATTTCCAATCAAGAGCATGGGAGCAGAGTTCTGACGATTTGTTCAGATCTGATTTTAACTTTTGGGACTACACAGTATGCAACCACATAGCCAGTGTATTTTAATCAGAACTATGTGTGCATATGCGGAGGTTTATTAACGGCAGACTTAAGAAACAGAAACTTGAAGGCAGGCAGAGGGACAAAACTAGAGTAGCAGTCCAATCCATCAACATAGACAGGGATAATCCAAAAGGCAAAGGTGAGCAAGCGGGCAAAAGGTCCAAACACAAACATAAGTCCAGTCAGGCTACCAAAACAAAGGGGATAATCCAGGCAGTCAATAATCAGGTAAACAGCCAGAATAATTGTAGAGTTAGTGAACAGACACAACTTCGATCACGGGATATCTCTGAGCGGGAACGAAAGGAATGTCTTTGTTTTTTTATCTGTGACCATAAAATTGATGAAAACCTCTGGAGCCGGACAGATTTGTGAAAGGAAGTCAGCAACGTATGTTAAGCAGGATCGCATCTGGCGTTTTATCAATTTCGCAGGATCTCCAACTTAGATCACGTGACCACTTAGCGAAGGAACTTAACAGAGTGGGTCAACAAAGAAAGACATTTTTATGGTTTGAAATTGAGCAGACCCATCTGGAAAAGGACCTTGTAACCCCTTTGTCTGCTCTCCCCCTGCATTCCAGAAAGAACGTGCGTGGATATGTGCACGTAGACAAAGGTTTAAAAATATTCACAAAAGGACAAATAAATAATTACTGCTGCTATTAAAGCAATATACTCGAAACAATATATATGTATTCAAGTTGTATTTTATATTCAAGTTGTATTGTGTATTCGAGTTGTCGTTTATAAGCTTGCTGTGTTATTGGAATCTGTGATATCATTTTGTAATCTTTTGGGTGTCTAATTTTCCCGATCACTATTGTTAGTTTCACATGTTCGATGTGATTATTTAGAATTTAGGATCGTTTAATCTATGCCTTAGCCATGTAGTATATAAATTGAGATATGTACTTTGGGGAATGCCATATATTTGCTGTTTAGATTCTAAGGAAAGCTCATTTTATAAGCAATGAGTTGGTGTGAATGAAAATTAACCTTTAGCATCATAAGAAATGTTTATAACACTTTATAGAAATCTGCTAGGATACTTCTTCCATGTGACATATTTTATTAGCAGATAATACATGCACGGAAAGAGGCCGTGCTGGGCGGAGCTCCGCCCTACAGGAACAATGCGATTGGTAGAAGCCCCTAGGGGTTGAACAGAATGCGTCCGGTTAAAACCCTATGACGGAAAGACGCGCTTGTTGTGCTCTGCTTACGCGCGCTGCTTGAAAACTTGACTTCGTCTCATTGAGGCGCCCCAAAAGCGCTCACCGCCGATAACATCTGGCAGAACATCGAACCAATACTTAGTCAATTTCTGAAGAACCACTTCAAAGCCTGAAGCTGACTAAAGAACTCAGAAAAGAACTTTGAAGCGCGCCATTCTCGCGTCACCAGGAAAACAGCCTCACAGAAGGGCATTCCCAGAAAGACGTCAACAGCAAAGAGCCAATCAACGCGGAGTTCCCAAAACCCAGGAAAGGAACAAACGAAAACCACCGATCAGCTGTGATCTCAACTATAATGCAAGTACAAACAATTCTTTCTCCAAAGTTTGCTGAACCTGGGTTGAATTAATCTTTCAAAGTAAAGACAGGAAAGTTCTCTGCTTGTGTAACTTCCTTAGGCGAGTTCACGAAATAGCCACAAGGGCTAGACTTTAACTTTCTTCAAAATAGCGCATTTGTGTGTATATGTGTGTATGTGTGTTTTGTTAGTATTGTATCATAGAATAGCAATAAACTCCCGTTTCTTTCATCAAAAGAAATCTGTTTTCTGTTGTGTAATTTTCAGATCAAACAATGTGCCTAGATCTTGTTGCCTGTGCTTATAAGTTTACATAAAGTACTATTTTGGTTTGCTCTTTTCGTTGGCCCCGAATAAGATAACAAACCTTTACAGATATACTGATATAACAAATCGCGGGACGATTGTTAATAAAGTATAAATCGGACGTTTTGATTAATATCAATTAATCATATCAAATCAACCCTAATTTTAATATTTAAATTCCCTAAAGCTAAAAATTCATAATAAAAGCTTAACCAGAGCTAAAATTCCTTTATATTTTTTTACATAATACACTAGGCAGGCAGAATAACAGGGAAAACGGTAAGGCATTGGAACTGGCAATAATGGCGTGGCGTTACAACAAGGCACAATTCGACACAGGATTTTCAGAAAGATTGAAACTAAAAGACAATTCTGTGCCGAATATATTAGATCCAACAGTAATGTCCCAACACACAAGTGTGAGTAACTGTTTTTATTACTGGTCACTATTGCTTTGTCTGTTATTACGATTGTTTGATATGTACTGAGTACTTATGCGTTTTTAACCTAAAGCACAGCAGTGTCCATCTATGAACTGTTAGCCAATCATACCAGTGGGCATTTACTTCGGAGTCTACAATCTGCCATTCAAACAGCGCGTCCTGATGAGGGAGGTCAAAACGACAGAAATAACCTATTACTTCTAAATTATTATGTTTTTTGATGTAAAAATCTTGACAACATTATACGTGGACCTCAGAGAACAGTACAAAATAATAAAAAAGGCAGTTCATGACCCCTTTAACAAACACACACACACGGCAGCCAGTGTAAGTCCATTTTGTACAAATATTATTCCCAAAATTCTGAATTCTCTAATTCAAAGTCAGTAATAATTTATACTCCAATGCGATAACATTAATAACATTTTTGGGAAAAAGAAAATCCTCTCTAGGTCAAAATGGCCAAAACACAACATGAGAGTTAAAGCCACAGACACCCCAAAAAAACAAACAAACAAACAAACAAACAAACAAACAAAAAAACCTCCCTACAGAAAACATGTTTTTGGCTAAATTTATACCACTCCATTCTCCAAACATCCTGTCCTATTATAGGGTTCCAGGGATTCTGAAATCTTGTGTTTAAGAATATTAGAGGAATTGTCTTCGTAAGGGTTTGCTGCCACCACCTTTAATTCTTTAAGCCACTATGGTCTGGCAGAAGGACATAACACACCATCACAACCTTAACCAAAATTAAATATGTTTAATCCTGTTGTGCTCCATGTAAAATAGACAAACAACAAAAACCATGGGGAGCTATAGTTGCTCATGATTCATTTGTGACAAACATTCTTACACACTGTGACAACTCAAGCTCACGTTAAAGCACCTCACAATATCAGTTTCATCAGAAAGTTTTAAAAAGCACTTAACTTGCCACAGACAGCCCTGCCCCTCACCACTGTCGACCTTTGACACAGTTTAAGAACTCAATCCAGCGTGAGGTCCAAAAAAATCAACTCAAACTTCCACTAGACCAAATTACCTTTCAGAGAGTTCATTGTCTTCGAACATGTTCAAACAAAACACCTTTGTCTTACTGCACCTGTATATACAATTGTGGTCAAAATTATTATCGCCCTGGGTAAATTTCACATGATGAAATACAGCGCTGGAAAAAATTAAGAAACCACTGCAAAATAATCAGTTTCTCTGGTTTTACTATTTATAGGTACTGTATGTGTTGGAGTAAAATTAACATTTTTGTTTTACTCTATAATCTACTGACAAAATTTCTCCCAAATTCCACAAACATATTGTCATTTACAGCATTTATTTGCAGAAAATGACAACTGATCAAAAAAAAAAAAGATCAGAGACAGTCCAATCCTTCTGGTCTTTTGCAAACCTCAGCATGTCTCTTTTTTGTTTCTCATTGATGAAGGACTTTTTTTCTAGTTTGCACAAATTTATCCCTGCCCCTAGTAGCCTGTTTAGTACCGTCCTCGCCGTGCACCTCTCCCCAGCTGCCATTTGCCATTCTTTTTGTAGGTCACTTGATGTCATCCTACGGTTGTTGAGTGACATTTGAGTTGGCGGTCATACTTGTCAGAGGAGAGACGTTTTCGCCCTTTACCGGTCTGTAGCTTTGTTGTCCCCAATGTCTGCAGCTTGACCTTGTTCTTATGAACCACTGTCTTTGAAATGTTAAAGATGGAAGCAACCTGACACTCACTGTATCCCTCTGCCAGTAAAGCCAGAATTGAACCCTTCTTTTCCTCACTCAAAACTTTTCAACTCTTTTGCCATGGTCAGTAGTTATTATGTGATTCCAGTTACTTTTGAGGTCGTACTAGCACTGATTTTGCCAACTAGCTGGTCCTATTGCAAGAGGATAGCGATGACCACAGCAGTAGTTTTTATGCTTTTCCTTGTTAAAGGTGCAGTGGGACATCTCGGAAAATGCTAACTTATGCTTTCAGTGCTATCAGGCTAATCTCCCACCCTCCCTGCAATCGCCGTCCAAAGCCACGCCCCCTGAACGCACATACGCTCAGAGAGCGGAATACCAGAGACAACATTAAATTACTACATCAACGGTTTCCAATAACAGTCCTCACGCTCTCCCCGCTCTGCACATTTCATATATCTTATCACGTCTGACTTTTGTTCTATTTGACCGTAAGTCATAAGTGCCCTGCGAAGTGGACATCACCAGATATTCCGCCATGATTCCAGTTCAAAGCAAGCGTATATGTTCCATACAAAGGGCAATAAAGTGTGCAAGATGTGAATTTAAATTGTATTTATTTACAGAGGTATATTATGTCACACTTCTCTAGTAAGTTTCGTCTGTGTGTAAAGACGCTGCGCAGTGCAATCTGCGAATGAATGTTCCGAAGTGAAATAAATTTCCGACGGATTTTCCATTGCTCAGGGAGTAGGGAGCAATGAACACTGTGTAGGGAGCATGTCAATCGGAACACAGTTCATGCACGTAGCTCTCTTCTAATGAGCTGGTTATCAGATTCAGGTGTGTTAACTAAGAGAGACATGCAAAATATGCAGAGCGGGGAGCGCGAGGACTGGGATTGGGAACCGCTGGGCTACATCATGTGTCATTCACCGGTGAGAAAACTTTATAGCTAGTAAAAGTACTACAATACCAGGAAGGAAGATCGGGTTGTTGATGTTTGCCTGCCATTCTCGCTCTGTCTGCACAGCGTGAGTGAACGCGCTGATGACGAATCGTGTCTGCGCGAACAGGGTGCGCAGAGGTATGCAAATACATACGTTGACAGACAGGTAGAAAAGACAATTAAAACGCTCGGACCGAGCATTTTGATTGGACGAACATTTCTTGGTCCTACACCTTCCACAGAATATATAAATACAGATAAATACATTTAGACCACTTAACTTAATGATTGCTATCAGGATGTGAAGAGACTTTCAACCAGAATAACAAAAAATGTTTCTGAAGACAATCACCTATGACACCTTTAAGTAAGATTTGTTTGAGGTGATTACCTAATTAAGTAGAAGGAGGTGTGCCTGTGTTGGAATTCAACAGACACTGGAATGGAATGGCTGCCATACATGTAGAGATACTGATTTAAGAAAAATTTAGAGTGATCTCTTAATTTTTTTTTCCAGAGTTGTATTTTTTCTCTAATACACGTTGGCCACAATTATTGTTACACCTAGAAATGATGAGTAAAATATCTCTGAAGTATATACATATTTACATTAGCACACCAGTGTGACTGCGAACATGAAATTGTCCAGCTATGGCTTCCTATAAATATGAGCTAACACAAATGCCAAATTCCCTTAATCACCCATAACAATGATTTAAACCAATGAACAGTTCTGATGTTGGCTCACAAAATACAAAGTGGCTGTAAGTAAATGAAAATTACTGAAATATTACTGAAAATTCCCATTTCCACCATCAAGGAAATTATGTTCCAATCAACAGGAACTCTTAGTAATCCGCCTGCAGTGAACGTGCCAAAGACTTTCCAATGAGCACAGCTGGAGAATTGCAGAAAATAGCTGAGTCTTGGGGTCAGAAAGTAAAATAAAATACTAAAAATCAAACAGCACCTACATCACCATATACCGATTGGGAGGATGGGGTCAACCAAAAACAAACTCCAGCATATTTAGTGGCCAGACAAAACTGGTACTTCAAATGGGAAAACTAAATAAAAGATCAAAATGGCTTCTCTGTTCTTATTTACCAAGGGTGCCAATAAATGCCAGGACTGTATCTGAAGATGTCCAGGACCTCCGGCGGAAAAATAGGCCCACAACAGCAGTATATTTAATTGTACACATGGGGTACTTTTTAATCCCTGTGTGCACCAAATCCATCTTGAGTGTTTCCTGCCAAAATTTTTTTTTTTTTACTTTCATCTGACCATAGAATCTACTCCTGTTTTAAGTAGCAGTAGTGCCTGGAAACTGAATATACTGGAGTTTGTTTTGGATGAGAGCAGAGGATTTTTTTTATGAAACCCTCCCAAACAACCTGTGGTGATTTAGTAGGTTTATTTATTTATTTTTCTTCTTTTTGAGGCTTTATGACCCAAAGCTGTGACCCTTGGAGAGTCTTTTGCCCCTCAAACTATCCTCATGCAAATACAGGTTAAAATCATATGTGAAACACATGTGAAACAAGATTTTGGAACATTTACAACTTATGTCCACGTGTCCATATTAGTTCACATGTGTTCATCTTTTCAGAAGATAAATATATTTTCTCTCTCTTTTCGTGTTATTTATTTATTTAGATGTTTGTTTTGTCCCATCCACCCAAGCTGTCCAACTGCAAGAGCCCCCGGTTCCTCTTGCAGTTGGACAGCTTGGCTGGATGGGACAAAATCACTTTTTCCCTCTTCTCTTTTTTTCTTCTCTCACCTTTCTTTACATATATAATTATATCCAGATATGCACACATAACACAACCTTACACACAAACTACACATAGTCACATGTAAAACTTTTTGTGCTTGTTTTTTGTTATATATCTGTTATTTTTCATATTTTTTTCCCTTGTTGTATTTTATAAAGACATTGATTTAAAAAGATTTAAAAATTAAAATGCAAAAATTGCATGAAGAGTCTGCCTCTGATTTTAAAGGCCTAGTTTAAGATTACAGTGTTGGGTGATGAAAGAAGCAAGATAGTGAGAAAGCCATTAAAGACTTGTCTTACCAATTTCTTACGTGTATACTCTACAGCTCGCAGATCTGCTAATCTTTCTTCTTCCCTTTCCTGCTCTTTGGCAAGCAAATTCTCTTCATTTATCTTCTGAATCTCTTGAAGCAAATTCCTCTGCTCCTCCTTCTTTCTTTCAATGGCCTGTGATAATAACACACACAGAGATGAACTCACACTTACTTATCTACAGTGCATTCAGAAAGTATTCAGACCCCCTTCACTTTTTTCAATTTTGTTATGTTGCAGCCTGATACTACATTTGTTTAAATTAATTTTTTTTCTCATAAATCTACACTCCGTACCTCATAATGACAAAGTGAAAACAGAATTTTAGAAATGTCTGTAAATTTATAAAAAAAAAAAAAACTGAAATATCACATTTACATAAGTATTCAGTACTTAGTTGAAGCATCTTTGGCAGCAATTACAGCCTCAAGTCTTTTTGGCTTTGCACACCTAGATTGGGGGATTGTCTGCCATTCTTCTTTGCAAATCCTCTCAAGCTCGGTCAGGTTGGACAGGGACCGTCAGTGGGACAGCCATTTTCAGGTCTCTCCAGAGATGTTCGACAGGGTTCAAGTCAGGGCTCTGTCTGACTTGAACCCTGAAAAAAGTGAAGGGGGTCTGACTACTTTCTGAGTGCACAGTATGTGAGTAAGAAAAATATTTATAATTTGACCTGATCTAGAGATTCATTGCATGTACCTTGAGCTCCTCCATCTGCATCCTCTCCAAGTTTTCCAACAACTGCTGACCCTCCTGCTCCTTCAACTCTTCCTGTAGCATTTTCTCCTCCAGACGCATCTGGATCTGGTCCAGGATGCACATCTTCCCACTTTAATAACACCCAACCATCAACCATAGGAAACAGTGCATTGTATTTAGAGTATACAGAATACAGTGCGTAAACATCCTTACTTAACCCTTTGCTGCTTTCGCAGCTGTTCAATTTGTTCCTGGGTTTCTAAGGCCCGGCGACGCTCCACCTCCATCATGGCATCCAGTCTCTTCTCTTCCTCCTGCCACTCTGCACAGTTCTGTTTCTTCTCCTGAATCTGCGCATCCCTGACAACATGGCACTGCACTTCCTGAATTAACTGCAGGAGTATAAAGGCAACATTTGCGTGTAGGCAACTTTATAGTAAGTGGGTCAAGCACTGCATCTCATTTCCGAGGCTGCGTCCTCCGGAGGTCGCATTTGTTGTCCACATATGTCATTGAGGAGGTCTCATGGCTGTACTTTTCTTAAACATAACTTAACTGAGACTGCCTCGATGTATGCGTCAACAAATGCGACCTCCGGAGGACACAGCCTCCAAATTGAGACGCAGCAATGGTTTGGCTTTTCACTGTGGTCCTATCTACCTCATTGAGCTTCTTGACTTCGTCCTCTTGTTCCATTCTTAGGGCGTTGGCCCGTTCCAACAGGTACTGAGCCCGGTCCCTCGCCTCTGCCTCGAGCTCACCGAGGTTCTGGTTCTTCTGCCGAGACAGGTCCGCCTGACGCATCTGTGCTTTTCTCTGCTCTGCAGCATCCTGACACAATGACAACAACTAGATTTACATAACTTGAAGAAAATAGCTGTGCTTGGAAGACAGCAAAAAAAATATGTTGGGGCCACACAAAACAAGATTTTGCGTTGACACGGGCAGTGGAACTGGAAGGATTAAAAAAAAAAGAAAAAAAAAAAAGGTCTCAACTCTCCAGATGTGTTTTTTTAAAAATAAACTTTTTTCAACTTGAGCACAATGTTTTTAGAATGCTGCATCATGTGTGAGACCTTGCAAAAGAAGCAAGATATGTTTACATAAAAAAACAAAACAATGGAAAAGCAGTGCAGTGGAATACAAAAACAAGTCTACAAGCTGAACACAAGAATCAATAAATCAATTGGTAGCTTGTTAAGTTTTTAAAAAAAGCATTAAGTTACAGCTGTTTTTAATTGCATTTGTACAATTTCAACAACATTTAAAACTTTTAGTACTAATCTCACAACAGATCATCAAAAACGCTTCAGCAAAAGATGACAAAGTATCTTTTTCATAACATAATAGTGATTCATCTATATAAACTTTTAATTCACAGTAAATGCCTTTCATAATGCTACTACAATCAAAGTTTTCATACGCATCTCTTCCCATTCAGCTTAATACATTTGTCTGTCATTAATGTCAGGGTTCTGCACTGGCCCTGTCCGTGTTGTCTGTGTTCCACGTTTCTATTGTCTTCTCTGAAATGAAGTAACCTCAATGACAATGGTCCACAAATGGCCCATCCTTCAAAATGTCCTTTTCCACTGTAATTGGAATTCTGACTAAAAAGGGACAGTTATGAGTGCTGCGTTTTACCAAAGGCTATAGAAATACAAAGACGGTTCACTCCTATACTTATGAATGAGAGAAAGTGCAACGCGCAATATGGCGGGATAGTCCCACCTTCTAAATGAAAGAGCCAGTCGTTGATTGATAAAGTCACTGAGTCACTGCAGCGGCCGTTAGAAGCTCTGGTTCCTATAGAAACCTGAGGCTGGGCCAGCCGATGCGCGTACGCAGTCATAAGCGCGTTGGCGCTACGCATGTGCATTGGCTGGTCTAGCTTGAAAAATAAGCTTTTTAAACGCTATTTGAGCATAAGAAACAACATTCATGGGGGAGTTCATTTCAGATTTTGTTGCTGATTTGAAATATGTAATTAATCGCGAGTTCAGCGAGCCGTTTTTGAGATTTCAGGATTCCCCCATTCATTTAGATAGGACTTGGTCTTGTTTGAGGTGCCCGGAGGCGTTGCAAATATGGCGGCCGAGTGAACGGACTTTCCTTGAAAGGGACTTTGGTTTTACCCAAATTTGAATATGCAACAACAAAAAAACGCACAAGCGCTCGGCGTGAAAAAGATGCTCAGTGCCTCGTCAAACTGCGGACATTTTAAAAATGGTTTTATAATGGTTACTTTTCTGAAATGAGACAACTTTGATGACGTACGCAGCTGACGAATGCAACCTCTGAAAAAAGCATCCTTTGAAATGTGATGTGCTCCCCTGTCCAACCTCCTTGATTTCTTTGGACACGCCCTATTGTTGAGCCACTGTCTAGTACTTATTCTGTTAATTGTTTTCACCTGTTCCTCTTGTGTTAGTTTTCATTACATTTTTGCTGGTTTGTTTTGTGTCACATGCATTAAGTTTTTATTTTTATTTTTTAATTCTCTTTACACTCTAAAGGCCCTGTGCCCGGTTGCATAAAGCACCTTAAGTTTTTCCCTTAAGTATGACACTTAAGGCGTTATTTCCCCTTACCTAAGGGAATGACTTAAGGGTGTTGCATACAATCCCTTAAATCATTCCCTTAGTTAAGGGAAACCGTTAAGTATTTCACGACAGCGACCCAGGTTTTGCCGTTAAAAAAAATCTACTGTTGCCATGGACACGTTATTTGTTAATGCAGATAGCGGTGTAAGTTTTCACAGAAACATAACATTTGCAGGGACTAACGTGAATAAATCTATATTTAAATGCGAAGAGACAAGATAGTCATTTTATTCGTATCCAAAACGTGGCGATGTGAACATTATGAAGCGCTAAACACTCCTATGCAGTGTATTTTTCATTCATACTCGAAGCCGGAGGGCGCTGTCGCGCTGAAAGTCCAATCCGGACTCATAGAAGTATCTTATGATGGAATACAGCAGCGATCGCTGCAGCTAAGCTGAATAAAAAGCAGAAATGTAAACACAATAAACACACGATTGCGAAAATATATCTTTTATGTGTGTTTTTTCAAGTCATCACCCAGGTAATATAGAATATAAATGTGTTCTCGCATGACGCACTCACGTCTGAGCTATTAGCTGTATGTAATTTGATTACTGTGAATAAATGCCTAAATTAAAATCTGTTATAAAGTGGCCGATTATGTCTTGTAGAAGACTTTAGGATTGAATCTGCTCGCTGTGTAACACTTAAGGTGACATTTTCCATACCTTATGTTATACTTAGGAAAATGACGGTTAAGGGGCTTTATGTAACACTTAATGGGCTTTAAGGGATACTTAAGAGAAATTCTAAGGGTTTATGACGTTTCACCTAAAGAAACCCTTAAGTGTCATTTAAGGGATATTTTATGCAACGCCCTTAATTGTAAGGGAAACTTAAGGGTGATCTTAAGGGAAAATTACACTTAAGGTGTTTTATGCAACCGGGCACTGACACACTAAGGTGACAGTCGGCCACCAACCGATGTTGGATGATTGTTGAACACCAGATTGTTGGCACTAATCAGAACCGTTGGAACACATCAGTGGCCAACTGAGCATATTCAATTGGTATCCATTGGCGCCACTGGTTTGAGAATTAGATATTCAGTTTAGCGAACAAGTCAGTGCGCAAGAATAAAAGTGATGAAAGTAAGCAAAGAAGTCAACACAGCACAGAAAAAAGTGACAGCAGCTTATATATGCGCTGCTGTCCATGTTAATCAAACAACATAGGACAAATCACCCACTGCTTTTGACTGAGTAACTTTTGTAACTTTAATTATAAGGATTAATCTGTATTTGTTTATAGAATGAAGACTATCCATTATTATTTTACATTTGATTACTTTATTTAATTTCTGTACCTGAATACTGCTAAAAAACTTTAGATAAAAAACTAAAAAGCATTATTTGATTTATTTTTCACTTCTGTATTCTGTTGTATTTATCTGTGCTATTGTTTTTAATTTGTTTTTTGTTCTGTTAGTATCTAATTACTGTCTGTTTACTTGTCATTTTTAGTTCAAATAAGTTGAAAGTTTGAAATCAAGCTTCCTTGACAAAATTACCCCATACCATGTTGTGCACTTGCAATTTTTTTTGTATCTTTCTAATAATATAAATACAAATCAACAAATAATTCTATACATTGTAACTAATAAATAAATAAATAAATAAATACTTTGATTGTGCCAACCCTTAAATTAAGCCCTGGTGGTCTTCAGCTCCGCCATGGTGG
The DNA here is from genome assembly GCA_021397915.2 of Tor tambroides. Taxonomy (NCBI): domain Eukaryota; kingdom Metazoa; phylum Chordata; class Actinopteri; order Cypriniformes; family Cyprinidae; genus Tor; species Tor tambroides. The sequence continues at coordinate 20,320 of JAFVLL020001450.1, forward strand.
TACTAACCACTGCATACTGGGAACAACCCACAAGACTTGCCGTTTTGGAGATGCTCTGACTTCCTAAAATGGTCATCCATATTTGGCCCTTGGCAAAGTCACTCAAATCACTTCGCTTGCTAATTTTCCCCATTTTTATCACATAAAATTCAAGAACTGACTGTTGATTTGCTGCCTAATATATCTCACCCCTCGGCAGATTCCATTGCAACAATACAATATAATTAATGTTATATGCTAAAAGTTATATGTTAAAAAAATAAATAAATAAAATTAAATAAAATAAAGTACACAGACAGTGGCAGCGTTCACAAAATCATAGGGTGTGGCAGTGGGGGTATTGCATTATACGCTTTCATCAACTTACAGGTTATAACGTTTATTGTAGCTATATGGGCACTTAGTTTTTCTTGTTGTTTAATACACTTGGCCAAAATCTCATGATACAAACGATGAAGTGCTATGGATATTTAAAACATACAAAAGTGCAGACAGCAAATCCTAAGACTCTTCTCCGCTCTTTAAACACACAAAAAACACTAGCCTTTACAGACATGGTGTTCGAGTAAAGAAAACACTGTACTTATTCAAACATCAGTTATTTATTTACCCTTGCATTGCGAACAAGCTGATATGTCTCCAGGCTGTGTGCAGTGCTTCATTCTGAATGGAGGCGAGGTTTCGCTGACAGTTTGAGGATCCAATGGTGTTATGAGGTTTAGTGACAAGCTCTTTTGAATGCTTTTCATTGGTTAAATATTTGTAAAAACCCTCAAACTGACATAAGGAAGACCAACAGCACTGATTTAAAATAATAATAACAAAATATAATAGAGATATGAAGTTTGGATAATTTTCCCCGGCACACCTGACTGGGCTAGGGTATGGCGATATGGAAACACCACCCCTGTACACAGAACATTGTAGTATATTTTTTTAAAAAAATAGCATTTTAGTAATGAGTTTCAGAAGCTTTAAATACATTTCAGTGTTTCCTCTAGGATTTTTTCCAGCTGTGGTGGCAGGACTATTTCCCATGCACCACGCCCCCTCCCCACACAAGAATCACATGCACTCAGAATTGAATTTATTATAACTAAAAAAAGACATGTAAATAGTAAATAAGAAAATATGAACGAATAAATTAATGACAATCAATAGCACAAACAAAAACAATAACAAGATACAAATTAAATTGGTAATAATCTATTGAACTGTAAAATAACACTGGATAGTCTTCACTGTATAAATAGACAGTAATGACAGACAGCAGCAGGTTTATTTAGGCTGCTGTCTCTTTAAGACCTCAAGCAGGGATCTAAAATACAGTTACACAGGGCTTAGTAAGCATACTTTTCTTTTTAGGAGTGCTTGTCCTCCTAATTAAAAAAAAATAATAATAAAATTAGGAGCACCTTCTGATCAATAATCAAAAATGAACCTTCCTAATATGAGGTGATATTTGACTCCTTAAAGTGATTTACAGGAGCATTTTCTTTTTACCTTTGGCATTTTTCTAATTTTATTAAAAGTATGTCTTCAAAAATTTAAATTTATAAGGTTTTTAGAATTTCTAATTTAAACAATATAATAAGAAGTAGAATAAGACAAATAAGTTAGCAATCATATGAAATTAGTATTAATAAAAAATTAATTTGCACTACAGAGGTGGCACAGAAGAACATAAAAAAGTGGCTTGTAGGTACGTTTAATGAGGCTCAGAGGTGGCATGAGTGCAGTTAAATTCATGTTGAGATTGTTTTAAATATAAAATGTTGAATATAGAAATATTAAATGATTTAAATAACCGAAATTATACTTTAAAATGAAACTGAAACCGCCAGCAGGTGGCGGCATGTCACTGATTTTATCACTGAATCATTCATTAAATTGATTCGTTCGAACAGCTGATTCATTCAGGAATGAAGCAAGTGACTGTGTTTATGAATGGAGAATCATGAATCACTGACTCACTAGATTCGTTTAAACACGCAGTTCATTCATGAATGAAACTCCGCTGTGTTTGCTTTTAGAGATGCGTAGCGCTCAGCTTTTACTTTATTTGGAACTATTTTCCTTGATGAAATGGCACAAAATCAGGCAGTAGTGTTATATTCAGACAACGTAAGTCACTTACTAATATTAACTTCTTGTTTATTGAACTGTTGTCTTAAATAAATATCACATTTGCAAACTCCCTTAATAATCTTTTAAAGCTGTCACTCTCAGTTTATCGCGATCTGTGGTCTCACAGAAAACGGTCTATAAGCGAGCGCGCGGGTGAGTTCTCTTTCACTTTATATAAGCAAGACTCAAAAGCACGTGCAAATGATACATTGCGTCATCTGTCATTGCGTTATAAGCATGGAACCTGCGGGAATGAGTAGAATTATTATTAATAGCCGCAAACCTGCGCTGAAATTCAAGTCCTGCTCTGTCACTATGATGTTACCGAGAAGCTGCAGGCGTGGCGGGGATGATTTTTGGCGTGGCGGCCCGCCACGGCTGAATGAATGTAGCGGAAACACTGCATTTAGTGTGAAAGTGGATTGCATCAATACTGCTTTGACCTATAGTGGGAGACTTCCTCAAGATTTCATTTTGTACTTAATTTTTAAATACTGCACTGCACTAGATGTTACAGTGGCCACTGATGCATAAATGAATAAGATAATGCATTCATTTGGGGTTCAAACATATAACTAGAAAAAAAACAAAAAAAAAAACAGAAAAAAGAGTTTTGAGATGGCTCACCATGGCTTCCTCACGGGCTTGGCGTTGGGCCTCCAGCACAGCTGCCTTCTCCCCTTCACTAGGAACATGAGACTCCACCATGATTCGCCTGAACTCAGCTGAGGACAGGATGACAGACTGCCCAGATGGGTCCTCATTTGGGATTCTGGTTAAACAAAAGAGAAAAGAATGAGCTTAAAAATAGTGTAAGCAGTGAAAACACAAACCATGACGTACTGGGGTAAAAACATGCACTTACCTCACAGTGGGCAATTGATGTTGAAAAGACATCAAATTTAACGTCAAAAAACAGGTGAAATATGCAAATCGAACTGACGTCAAAAACTTGACATGACATTGATTTGATGTAAATTTAACATCAAACCTATTGGCCTACATATACATTAAACCAATTTCAGTGTGGGATTAACTTAACCTATTTTCACCCAATTATATTATTTATTTATCTAATATTATTTAATATGACTGAATCAGGTTACACCAATGTAAATAATTTTCGATTAGTGGTGTTTGATTCTGGGTTTTTGAGCCGACTCTGATTCCCGACTCCCACTGCTCTCTTGTCTTAGTGCGAAAACTGCTTGGACAGGAGAGTTCAAGATACTGTAGAGCTGGGGTTCTCAACTCTGGCCCTCGAGGTCCACTTTCCTGCAGAGTTTAGCTCCAACCCTAATCAAACACAACTGAATAAGCTTATCAAGGTCTTTAGGATCACTAGAAAGTTACAGGCAGGAGAGTTTGATCAAGGTTGGAGCCGGCGATTGGTGTGGGAGGGTAGTCAGGTTAGTGAAGGTGGTAACAAGTCTTATTTAGCACTATTGATGTACTGAATTAGAAATCTCGCTGTGTGCACATGAATTGATTGTGGGGTGTTGCGTGTTGTCCGTTATCTTTTTACCCTGCTCCCATACTTATACCTATGTCTGTGTTATGAATTTTATTCTTCCTAATTGAAGTAAAGAGTGTTTCCCTTTGGTAAAAATGATCAACTGCTGTGTATTTTGATGAAGGCATATTACGATCCTAAAAATTAACTAAACAAATAAAATGATGTACTTACTAATTTGTTTATTCTCTTTGGCAGTTTTTTTTTATTCTTATTTTTTAAATCATGACTAGTTTAATGATTATGCACTAATATAACATTGATGAAACAACAATACACAGAAGTATGTAGCCTATAATTACAATGTCAAGTTATTATGACTTTTTTTTCTAAGCTGCATGTAGGTTAAAAGTCTGTGACCAAGTTGTTTATGTGGAAACTCTCTGACACCTGGTTTAAGTCAGTGTCCGAACCCGCCTTCATTTGGCTCAACTCTTCGCTGACTGTACACTCAACTGAATGAGTAAGCGATTTCACCATAGCAACAGAGTCAACAATAAGTCAGAGTCAGTTCCTGTGCCCCGACACTACTACAGCTACTCAGAATCCAGGAATCAAGAGTTGGCTCCCCATCACTAATTTTCATCAAGTAATGTAAATACCTCAATAAGGATAACTATGTAACTACAGTGCAAAAAACCGTTTGCCTCTACTTGCCTGAGGTCCCTGATGAGGTCTTTAGTGATGATGCGCACTGTCTCTGACTTTGGTTCTTTGGGTGCAGGAGCAGAACGTGTCCTCAATCTCATGCTTCTGCCTTCAGGATCGTCTTTCATATCACCAGCAGAATGCTGAGACAAAAAACAGTTGAGTTTTATTTTCATTTAATGTCCAAGACTGTGTAGTAGGTCTTTTCTACCTGTTTTGGTGTCCCAAAGAGGGTCTCGTCCACATTAGAGGTGAGGGCTCGTGTGCGATAGCGGCGAGTGAAAGCGCTGCTGCCCGACTGCTTTCCACATGAGGATGTGGCGCTCTGAGGCTGAAAAGCATGGGGCATGTGAATCTTAAGGAATTTAATGATTCCTATATTATCTCTGAGGAACAAATGTCATGAACAACTATCAGAGATGGGCACAAATACATCAAAATGTATTTAAAATAAAAATACAAAATACTGTGTGGAAAAATGTATTTAAATACAAATACAGTATTTTGTATTTTGAAAATACACAAAATACATTTGAAATTGGCCATCCAGTAAAGTAACACTATTAAGGCCTGTTTACACCAAGAATGATAATTATAAAGGTAACTATATTAGTGTATTCTAAGTATACAATGCAGTTGTGTCATCTGTCACTTTAAATGCTCAAGCTCTTTAAAGCAGAAA
>JAFVLL020001451.1:0-16146 GCA_021397915.2 Tor tambroides
ACACACACACACACACACACACACACACACACACACACACACACACACGCATACTAACTCAAGGATGCCCTGCAGGTGTGTGTGTGTGTGTGTGTGTGTGTGTGTGTTTGTGTGCCCAGAATCAGTTGGAAATGGAGTCTTATGTGCCAGGTTTTAAACACTTCCTGAGAGAGAGAGACTATGGTACAATCTTAAGGGAATACACACTTGCATCATCATTTTAACATCGTCATTTATGTTGCATAAATAACTCTGCATTATTTACTGTATAGTGAGCTTGTTTTTTTCAGATGGATTCTGTTGTTTAAGATCCAGGAATCGAAGTCTTTGAATGTTGTCTTTGTTAGAAATATTATTCTGACATAAAGTATGTAATATGTATTTTAAATGCAGGCAAGAGTTTTGAGCATATACTGGATGTTTTTTCCATTTATTGTGGTAGCAAATCTTGTAAGCATGCTCTAATTAATTCTGGTGGGCTGTTGCTTATATTTATTATGTTTGTATGTGTTTATGTTATATATGAAGAACAGGTTATATATTTTTAAGTTATATTTTATATGTATGTTATGTTATGTATATATCAGACTGTATGTTTTAAATAATTATTGCATTAATTTTATATATATATATATATATATATATTAGTGCTGTTGTCAAATGATTAATCGCAATTAATCACGTACAAAATAAAAGTTTTTTTTTACATAACATATGTGTGTGTTCTGTGTATATTTATTATGTATATATAAATACACACACATACAATATATATTTTGAAAATATTTACATGTATTTACATGTCTATATTTATATCCATACAATTTATATTATAAATAAATATATTTAATATACAAGCATAACATATTTTTCTGAAATATATACATTCATGTGTGTGTGTGTATTTATATATACATAATAAATATACACAGCACACATACGTATATTATGTAAAAAAAAAAAAACTTTTAGTTTGGATGCGAATTATTCAAAATTATTAGTCAAAATTATTAAAATGATATAATTTTAATTGTACCATTTAAATATTTAAATTATTTCATGAGATTATATTATGTAATTAAATTATGTTTTAAAATTATTTAATTTTAATTTAATTTAATTTTTTATTTAATAATTGGTTTATTTCATATTTTAATTAAATGGTTTATTTTAAGTATTTAAATTATTATTTAATTTAAATGTGTTTATATATATATATATATATATATATATATATATACATATATACATATCATCTTTTATATTTTATTATACTATATTATATTATATTATAATATTTTTAAATCAAGGCTATTAATCGATTAAGAAATATCTAAAAAAAAATTATATTAATTATATTAATTATATTAATTATGAGGTGATATTAACCACGCCTCCGGAAGTGAAAAACGCTGGTGCTGCATGCATTTATTTTCAAAAAAGTTTTTATTTTTTTAGATCAAACACTATAGTGAATAAAATTAAACGGCAGAAGGTTTTTTTTTTATTTTATTGTACAAGAATATAGCAGCCTATAGCTTAAAAACGCAGATATGTTTGTGTTTGTGAATGTAACGTTACATTTACATAGCCTACATTCCTTCGAGAACACACACACACACACACACAGACGCTATCTATCTATCTATCTATCTGTGTGTGACATGACCCCCGTCTGGAGGAGGTCCCTCACCCCTGGCTGTGGCTCTGCCCCGGGGGCGGATCAACGGAGCAGGTGCTGCTGAGTCTCTAGCGCCGCCTTCACTCACTCCACTGCGGCTCACTCAGCGCTCTCGACCGCCCGCGCTGCCGCCGGAGCACCGCCATGGATTTACTCCAGCTCTAAATGCGTGGGAAATACGCTTTTCTTCAGTTTTAAGGTGAGTTCTGTGATAAAGAGGCTCGGGCTGAAGTGTTTTGTCGCGTTTGTTAAGGGCTCCATCGCTCGCCGGAGAACTGCGTGATGAGGGGCGCTTTGTTTTCATTCATAGTCGTTCGTGGTCCATCCTGCAAGTGTACAATTAGCTGTTTTTTGTTTACTTAGTTTAAATATATTACAGTCGCTCCATTTGAGCCCGGAATACTATCGTCTTCCGTGACAGATATTGATTTTATTGGCTTTGTTATTAGAAATGATACGCTCGATGTGACCTTTGGGACTCATTCATATTCAAAACTGTTTAACAATAGTCTCTGAGTAAAATGTTGGAGTTTTTAGGCTGGGAGTAAGCGTTTAGAGAGTCGTGCTGAGTTAGATGACCTTCTGCTATTCTGTCACCTCAAGATTAATTTTCCATCCATCTCAGACCTCCCTTCTGGATCCTGTGTAAATTAGGTTATTAACACAGTGTTTGATGTGAATTTGTCCAGAAAAACATGAAACGCAGAGAGAACTTACAGTGAGGTATCACTCAAATATTGGTTACAATTATTAATGCTATAGATTTTAGTGTACAATATGAAAACTAGGTCAATGTACTGATTATTTGGCCAATTTGAGATTTACAGACATCCTTGTAAATGAATAATAAGCATTTTATGAATTTTGGTGAAGTATTTTGTGTATGTCTGACCGGCCGTCCAAAATATCAGTATTGGCCAAAATGGCAAAAACCCATCATGATAAACCATAGAAACTGTTGGTTTGGTCACATCCTGTCTGTTTTACACATGTCAAGTTTTCGTTTTTGAAGTCTCTTGTTTCCTCTTCTGGCTTTTTGTGTGGTCAAGTAAATGTCAGTGTACTGTGGAAAGTCATATTTACCCAGCAGCCTGTCTAGATAAATGTACAGTGTATACTGGCAGAATGTGAGTTTGCATTGTCCAGTCACACTGACTTCCAGAGATCATTTTTAAATAACTAACGGCTGAGGTTTTATTTGATTAAGTGCGAAACTGAAAAGCGAGTTGTAGTTTGTGTTAAACTGGAAAGACTGGATAAGTTGGATGTTATGAGAAGGAGTAGTTAAATGAGAAGTTACTGTAATTACATGCTCAAAAAGTCAAAGATTAAGGCGTCGTTAAGTCAGTAACAATTGTAATTGAAGATCGTCAACAACTGACAGCAAATCGAATGGAAAAACTACTAATGTCACCATTTGAAAATATTCAAATGCAAAAGCGCAATGTAAGTATGTTTTTACAATAAATATGATCTGGTACTGTGGTCCGTGCTTCTCTAATGGTTTGATGTGAGTGTATCTTGGGTGGGGATGGGGGTGGGGGGATGGGGGTGGGGGGTTGCAGACGCTGTATAATGAAACTCCTCATTGACCATCTGACTCCATTAGACTCTTATTTGCTTATGACCAGCTTGATAACGGATATTTACATTCTTGAATGCTGATTTGACCAGCCAGTCTTTTGTTCTTTGACCTCTTTAAGCCTTTGAGTGTTGTAGGTTAATACACATAAAGGTGTTTTATGTATGTTTTTTTTAAGTCATGGCTGGGTATACAGACAGGTGTAAAATATGTGCATTTAAAAAAAAAAAAAAAAAAAAAAAAAATATATATATATATATATATATATATATATATATATATATAATTTTTTTAAAATCATTATTATTATTTACACTTACACATTTATCAGTAATTTTTATCCAAAGTATCTTAAAACAGAGGAACATAAACAATTTAGAATTATTTTTGTTTAATTTTTTTTAAATAATTAGAATATTTTTATTTACAAATTGTTTAAAAATTTATAAACGCATTTTATGTATAAAGCATGGCTTTCTTGATTATATTATATTATATTATATATACATTTATGTGCATTTACATAATACATATACATATATATACATTTACATATATTATTACATTTATGCATTTAGCAGTTGTTTTTATCTGAAGTGACTTGCAGTTGAACAACATAATTTTTTTGTGGTTAAAAGAATGTTATTAAATGTAAAATACATTTTAATGTTATTTTATGTTACACTTAAAATCTGCACTTTATTGTGCAATTCAAGGCTGGAGTAGTGTGTTTTTTTTTGTTTTTTTTTTGATGATCTCTGGTTTCGTGATTGATTAACATGGTGTTGAGGATGGATTATAAAATGAAAACCCTTGTACCAAGTGTGTGTGTGTGTGTGTGTGTGTAGTCAGCAGTGTTAAACCCTCAGAGACGGACTGTATTGGGATTAGCTCAGATTTCTGCTGCTTATTTAACTGATGTTGGTCAGCTGCTATATGTATTTACACACACACATCGGCTGTTTGCACTACATTGGTCTTCATTTTAGACATGTCTGTTGGGCTGAAGTGACAAAAGAAAGTTAATGTGGTCTTAGAAGAGCCATATGTAATAAGATGCCAAGAGAAAAGAGGGGGAGAGAGTGGTCAAAAGACAAGAAAACCCCCATCTTTTTATCCTATTTTTGGCATCAGAAACGCTCTCTAGATATTCAAAATGACCAATCAGCACTGCATACATTGTGACAGGGGGAATATTCCCAAAGCATAAACACTTACCCAGCATACTTTGATGTGTGTCAGCAGTTTTGGGGGCTTAAGAGATGCCAAGTGTCCCTTAGAGGGGACAGCGTGGGATGTAATAAAAGCTTTCACTTTTTTGTTAGACTTTTCCTGCTGCTCAAACACAGACAAAGCTGTGGGACCAACTGATAAGAGTATTTATGTTGTAATTGTTTACACCGTATCAGTGAACTGCTTCCTTACAACTGCTTCCTTACCTGCCAGATGAAGCTCCAGTAAGTGTGAACTCGGTGCCATAAAGCTTTTGTGCAGTTTAACAATATAACTGCTTCATTCTGTTGAAATGACAAATTCTGTCGTTATTCTGTTGTGATTTCTAAAACTCTCATCATGCAAACACACACACACACACACACACAAGTCTCTCGTAGAGCAACCGTTTATCAGTGATGAAGATGCTTGTGATTGCGTGATACTATTTGTATTATTATTTTTTTTATTTATTAATTATTAATTTTATTTGTTTATATATTTATTTATAAATAACAAAAGAATTTAAAGAATTAAAAAAAATGTAATATTAAGAAATTTGGTCTAATGTTGTTGTAGAGAGGACCGCTCAAGACCCCCATGATCAAGGTATAAATAAATTTGTAAAAATACAATAAATTTGACGTTTTTATGGCAAAGCAAGGTTAGTTTAGGTAGCAGATTGTCATTTGGTGGGACATCCTAAAGCTTCATGTCGTTTATAATCTAATTTATTTACAATATTTGTAAATAAAATTCTTTCTACCTTGAAAAAATATAGGCCTATTTAATTTTTAGATATTTAGATTTTATTTTTGTTGGAGACTCCTTTTTGTGATTTTTGCCTACACAGCAGCAAAAATGACTTTATGCATGTAATATTATGTCCATAAAGTGTGGGCAAAGCCATTTTATTTGTTAATTAAAGATATATATAATTTGTTTATGATTATTGAGAGCTGTTACATAAGTCTACGCTAGGAGAGTCATCGACATGCTGAACATACCATGCCAAACCCAATAATTACACAGAAGCCACTGATTTGGATTTTTTGGAACTTGTTGCATTAATGCGTTTACCATGAAACTTTATTGCCAATGCAAACCCTTTTTTATCATATCAGTGAAGGGTTTTTGATGAATATTGTATATATTAGCTTCTGAACCATTTATGAAGAAGAGTAGGTCCTATGTATGCCTTTGTGGGGGAACTAGAGTTATGTACTGTAGATTTGAAGGGTTGTTGGTGATCTGCATTTTTTTATAGTTTAATGTGGTAACTTTGAGGTACCTTGCTTGTCTGATGTGGTTCTGTGAGTAGAAATGTTGAGTAAAACCTGCTGAAGATTACTCATGTTTACTTTTGCTTTTACTTTTACAACAAGAGTAAAGGGTACTACAGACTTTAATGCTTCATTTATGTTCATAACCCTTACAAAATGACTAACAAGAAAGTACACATGTAATGTAAGCAGTAATTACCAGAACAGGAGGCTGAAGATATGGGTCATGTGCTAAGGTTAGACCACAGGAGCCTTGATTATCAAGACCTGCAAGTGGTACAACAGTTGTGTGTATATATAGCTATGCTCAGGTGGCTAAAGATGAATCATCTTGTGTCTTCAGATCAGTCAACCAATTGCAGTGCTGATGGACCAGTGCATAATGAGAAAAAAAGGAATGTTAAGTATGCCAGTAGGACATCTGTGGTTTTGTTTGTTGTGCATTATCCTTAAAATATCTTGGGTGTGAGCCTAAGAGGTTTAAGAGGTGAAACCTGAAAAGGTGTGTCTCAAGGTTCTAGGTTAAATGTTTGACTTGGAAGACATCTGAAATGTACAGTGTTGAGGGTACTCCAGGACCAGTGTTGGGAAACACCGAGCTAGGAGACTAGAAGTAGCGGATCCCTGGGGTGTACGCTGTGTTAAATGATTGACATTACTTCCAGGAGCCTCCGAAACCTCAGGCTACACTGCTCGAGACTACCAACAGAAGCTGAACATCAGGACCCTCAGTGAATACAGTGTGAGCAGACCACAAGTGCCCCCGGGACGCTCCAGGGCTGTTAGGGCCTATGGGCTCCTTTGTACATACAAAAAATGTGGGACATGTGGGCCCCTTGGCATGTATAGTGACAAAGGCCCCTCAGAGAGTACAGTCTGATCTGAACACCAGGGTCCCCAAGTGCAGTACAAGCTTAACCCAGGTCACCTCTATAGACATCTGCCCAGGAACCTCTTGGGATAGTCAGAAATGGTGTCTTAAATTTGATTGACTTTAGAGATCTGGAAAGACGCGTAAGATGATAGAATTTCCATAAATAACAAACTAACATAAATGTTAGTGGACAAATGACTACAGTGTCGGTTGTTGGCTAGGTTGGCAAAAAGACCTTTGTGTACTTATACACAAAGCCTGATGCTTCAGGGCTGGGAGAGCTGGTTGTGTAGGGCAACGTCAAAGGTTTTTTCGCACCTAGAGGTGGACGACACTGAGACCGTCACCTGAGATAAAGATCGTGATCGTGGGAAGAAGAGTAACCTATTTGTGACTCCAAGTTATTATCATAGAGGTTTATCAGACATATTCAGACCAAATTATAAGACCTAGGCCTAAATGCGAATGAGAAATGAGCTGTCAAGTGCAGTCGTAGTAGTAGTGATTAGAGAAGCCACAAAACTGCATGATGCACTCTTAAAAATAATGGAGAATTTCGCAGTGATGCTGTAGAAGAACCATTTAACATCTATGAAAACTTTCCATTGCAAAAAAGGCTCTTTAGATTATTAAAATGTTCTTTACACTAAGAAAATAAATTGTTCTTTTAGGAATTGTTCACTTAAAGTTTCTTTGGGGAGCAAAAAATCTATTCTCTAACAGTTGTTCTCAATTTCAGTCCTCGCGTACCACCGCTCTGCACATTTTGTATGTATCTCTTATCACCTCAGATGTTTGTTCTATTCGACCGCAAGTGCCCTGCGAAGTGGATATCTCAGAATATTCTGCCATAATTCCAGTTAGAAGGGCACGTATATGTTCCATTCAAAGTGCATTAAAGTGTGTGAGACATGAAGTTAAATTGTATTTATTTACTGAGGTATATTATGTCACACTTTACACTTCTGTAGTAAGTTTCGTCTGTGTGTGAAGACGATGCAGGCAGTGGCGTAGCACAAATCCGTGAATGAATGTTCTAAAGTAAAGTAAACTTAAACGAATTTCCCCGTGCTCAGGGAGTAGGGAGCAAAGAACACTGTGTAGGGACCATGTCAATCGAAACACAGTTCATGCATGGAGTTCTCTTCTAATGGTGTCATCAGGTGTGTTAAATAAGAAAGACATGTAAAATTTGCAGAGCGGTGGTACGCGAGGACTGGAATTGAGAACCACAGTTCTATCCACCTTTTTCCTGAATGCCGAAGTCTCGCCCGACTGGAACGATACTCTACATTTCCAGTCTCTGGTGTTTCTAGTCACATTAACGTATTTTCCGAGCTGATAATATAATGTTAAACCTATGAAAATTATTTTTAAAAAAGTACATGGCACCACAGTTTCGTCACTTTACAGTGTCACAATGAATGTCTTTTTGCAATAACTCACCTGTCAAAGTTTAATGAGTGGATAGATGGCATGAAGCGGCCCAAGGTAAGCTGCATTGAAAACAGATAAGGGCACATATATATAGCTCTAGATCAGGGCGAAGTTCACAGGATTTTGCCCACAAAAACAATAAGAGCACACATTATTTTAACACAGTTTCAGTTTAATTGAGTTAATCTTTTTTTACCCCCTTTTAACATGGATTTCTTTGGAGACCTGAGCACGAGAGTAAACAAACGGAAGTTAGAATCCATCATGGCGGCGCTCACTCAGGAAAAAGGTGGATAGAACTTTTTTTTTTTTGAAACTCTTATTTTTAAGAGAACATTTTGTGCAATGGAAAGGTTCCATGGATGTTAAAGGTTCTTTATTTGAACCATTGATGGCAATAAATAACTTTTTTTAAGAGTGTGATATAGAGTGATCTCGTCTAAATGAGGAAGTTTAAAGGACTTATTACCGAACCTTGTGGGACACCGGTGGTTTGGGGGTGGGGAGAACAGAGTTTCACCGCCAGATTTTTGTAACCGCACGTACATTGTACGCGGAGGTCGCACATGTGCATTTAACTCTCTTGCAGTAATTAGTTTATCCACAAGGTGGCAACCCTGCCATGGGGGTATCGATTCACAAGGTAGCTGAAGAAAAACTGCATATACAGAACAAACCTGAATGCGGGATAGGTACAGCGACAATGGAGGCCTACGTAGATGAGAGATTGTGTGAAGAGGTTAGAAAATATCCTCATTTGTACCACTGTAGCATGAAAGAATACAAAGATATTTATATGGATTTTAACTCGTGGCGAGAGATTGCGCAAACACTGGCCCCGTTAGGCCAGGAGAGGTATTGCAATTTGGCGCAAAGCGCATGCGTCGAACGTCTGTGTACGTGTATGAGTCAAATGAAGTATACTTTGCAAGGCTGTGCATACAACTGTATGCGTATGCTAACGTACGCGTAAAAAAAGAAGTATACTTTGGCCTTTATCCCAAGAAAATACAATTCTAAATGCACTCTGCCAGCTTTGAGATCAACAGGTTGTAGATACCAGTGTAAATTACTGCAGACAGATCCAGAAAAATCAATACAAAGTAAATCAAGGACATTCAAGCCTTGCGTAAGGGCTTCAGTTAGGGCAAGTGGAGTTGTTTTGGTACTTACACGTCAATGTAAGGTCTTCAACCTTCAAGTCCATTGTAACCAGTAGCTTTGTGATCAACGTTGTCTCTAGTTATCAATCTTTATTGTAGTCACAACCAATTAGTGCATTTCACTCTCGAAGTAACAGTACTATTCTAGTCCTCATCCATCTTTAATACTGTCAATGAAACACACACGCACATACACACACTGGGGTTAATGAGCAAAAGGCAGGTGTGTGTGAGGTGCTTTATCTAGTCTTAATGAATGCCGAGGGTAGCAGATCTCTGTAGTCGCCCATGCATCAATGCTTGTCTGTCATCATTATGGACATGTATGTGTGCGAGAGTGTTCATTTGTGGCCAACAAAGCACTTTGACACATCATCCATCACCCAGTCTTTTATCCCTGCTGTTTCTCCCATTGAATTTACATGAGCTGGTCATGTCGACAAGGGCTGGGTCAATTTGCATTGGCTGTACTGTCTAATGAACAAGCTTATTAGAGAGCCAGTGGGGAGCAGAGGACTGTGGGACTGTTTTTTGCTGACTCCAACCACAGCTAAAGCCTCTGGGAAAAACAGCACAGCAGGATTTCATCTTTGAGAGAGAGGAGATCTTCACATAGCAAGCCTTGGGTGCTTTTAGTGAGCCATTTTAAACATTTGGCCATTCATTCTGCATGGCCAGCTGGAAATCTGATGATTTTCGTACAATATCCTTTTTGTGTTTTTATATGTGACTATACTCAAATGTGTGAGGTTAATAAGCCACAGACATACAGTAAATCCTGCTTGATTGGGGATTAAAATGCTTCTTTTTTGCGGTAGTTTGACGTGTAGGTGCGTCTGTGAGTGCATAGACGTGTAATGATGTGGAATATTTCACTAAGCATGCCAGATGACTAATTAACTCCTTTAATAAGGTTGTGGTTCATGCTAAAAACTGCAATGAAGCAGCAATGTTTATTGTTTTCGGAGCAATAATATAGTTTAGGGAGAGAATCTGGAATCTATATGAACTGGGAATCATACCAAATTTGCTTCTTTAAATACTTTAATATATGCAAATAGAACATCATGATGACTTATGGTACTTTTATGTTGTTTTTGTTCTTTTCTTCTTTTACTTTTTAATTCCCATTTACTTTAATGTAAAAGAGCAGCTTGGACATTCTGCTAAATATCTCATTTCTTGTTCCATGGAATAATATATATTTATATATCATGTGAGTTTGGAATAACATTGATGGGTGATTAAATGATGACAGAATTGTTGTTTTTGGGTGAATGAGTCCTTTAAGGCATCCTAGAGAAATAAATGTTATCTCTGTCCCACTCCTTGACATAACAGCTTATAAATCGCTCTGTGTTGAGAGGGCTGTCTCTCTCAGAATGGCTGTGTGTTCCGGAAGATACCTGTGGCTTTTCTCATTTCCACAGCGAGCAGAGACCCTCTGTTATCTCTGATTGACACTATCCCGGAGGGAAAGTGTGATGAGAGGAAGGGGGTGGGAGCGCGTGTGAGTTCAGTAGCGGATTGATTGAGAATGTTTGTCAAGAGAAGGAGAGAATGAGGGAGATAAAGACAAGAGGCCTGTTTGTAGCACGCAAATGAGTGGAAGAGAGACAGCTGTGTTTCAAGAGCGCATGATATGATGATTTGATTGATAAGCCCTTAACAGGATTGGAGAGCGACGGATATGCGGTTTGCTTAATGGCAGGGAGAAAACAGTGTCTCAGTTATAATGCTGCTCTTGTTTATTATCCTACATGTGAGGATTATAGCTAACTTTTTTGTGAAGCCTATTTGCATAGATATTCTTAATTTACTGAACTTTTTGTTTTGTTTTACTTTTTATTTTATTTTAATTTTTTGTTCACTACGAAAGCTCTTAGTAGCCATAAATGTTTTTGTTTTATTGATTTTTACTTTTTAATTTATTTTAATTTATTTTGTTGTATTTTACTTTTTGTTATATTTTATTTTTAGTTCATTACGGAAGCTCTAAGAGGCCACACTTTTTGTTTATTTTACTTTTATTGTATTTATTGTTTTTATTTTGTGTTATTTTTTAGTTCACTAAGAAAAAATCTCTAAAGAGGTTATTCATGTTGTTTTGCTTGTTTTATTTTTTAAATTCAATATGAAAGCTCTTTTGTTTTTTTTGTCTTTTACTTTGTATTTTGTTTTGTTTTTTATTTTTAGTTCACTACAAATGCTGTAAGAGCCATATGTTTTTGTTTTGATTTGTGTTTTTGTTTTGTTTAACTTTATTTGACTTATTTTTTAGTTCACCATGAAAGCCCTAAGAGGCCATATGTTATATTTAGTTGTTTTTTACTCTTGTTTAATTTTTAGTTTAATATGAAAGCTCTAGAAGCAATACATTTTTGTTTTGTTGTGTTTTATTGTATTTTACTTTTTATTTTGTTTCATTTTTATTTATTTTATTTAAAATCTCTAAAAGACCATACATTTTTTTTTACTATATTTTTTTACTTTATTTTACTTACATTTTAGTTCACTACAAAAGTTCTAAGAAGCCATGTTTTTTTTTGTACTTTACTTTTTCGTTTTATTTAATTTTTTAGTTCACTACAAAAGCTCTAAGAGGCCATACATTTTGTTTTGTATTGTTTTTATTTCACTACAGAAGCCAGAAGTTGTGCATTATTGATATCTTCTGTCATGTTTTATTTTGTTTCATATTTGCTTTGCTTTGCCCAAAAGTCTCATAAGATATTTTTGTTTGGTAGCTGATATGTAAAGAGAACAAATTGCAAACTGAGTGTTTTATTGTGCCTGAATTATAACACTATTTAAGATTAATCCGATTAATCTGTTCAGTTCAACCACAGGACATATTATGTTCTCTTACTCTGCATGTTTGGATGCGTAAGGCTCCATTAAGTCGTAATGAAGTTGTGGCTGATGGCAGAGGATGCTGCTGCCAGCTCTCCTAACTGCCCTAAGTTCATTATTAATTGTTTTGCTCGGTTCAGCAGAGGGCCAAGGGTGAGGCAGAGTTTATCACGATAAAGCAAGCTTTTGTTTGTTTCTGGTACAAACTCTGGCAGTGAGTGATAGCTGGAGGTGTGTGAGAGAGAGAGTTACACAAAGGAAGGAAGTTGTTGAAAACTTAACATGTGAAAAGTCTAACATGTCTGTTCTCCCTTCCAAACCTTTATTTTAAGAAAAAACAACAACCATTGTTTTGTTAAACCTTCATTTCTGAAGTACTGTAGCTTGTACTTTTCTATCCAAATTTTGACCTTTTTTTTTCCAGCACCTCTGATGTTACTGTCACTTTAAAATGATCGCTTCTGTTTTAGTAAAACACTTTGGATAAAATTTGGATAAATCTGCTAAATATAAAATGCAATGTAAATGTAAAACTATTTTCATACAGGTGGTCTGGTCTTGTCATAGTTGAATTCTGGTTGCCGATCAGGTTTTTTAGGCAAACCGGTTAATGTATCAGGCGCTGAATAATTGCACGCAGCATATGCAAATAAATGTGGTTATCAGTTTATGTAATTCATTATTAGTAAACTCAGTCTTTATGCTTTAAGCTTGTAAATCAGACAAATGAAATAATAGTCAGAAAATCTTTTTTGTAATGTAACAGTTTATTGCAACTTTAGACAAAATAATTTAAAAAAAGGAAATTAAAAGTATGTTTTGAGTATGTTGAGTATCATATTTGATACATCAGGATTTTTTGGTACATACAGTCTGATATGTTAAGAATATGGAGTTCAACTCGAGAAGGAAAAACACCTTTGTTCAGAGTCACAAACTGAGCAAAAATATGCAATTTGATGCAGTTGCTGATTTTTGTATGGTCAAAAAGTAAGATGAAAGTAGAGCTCAAACAGTAAAGCAGACTACTTGCATAAATTGCATATAAATATCAGTCTCCCAATAATATGTCTTAATAAGATGAGATTTAAAAGCTCTGTAATATTTATTGTGGGGGTAAAACATTTACTGTTTTGTTGTTTATTTACTGATTTTTCGTCTTTTGTTTTGCTGTTTGTTTTGCATTTTGTTTTATACCGTGTTTTGTATTTTTAATTTGTTTTGTGATTTTGCACTTTTATCCATTTTTGTCTTGTTTTTTGTTTTACGTTTTTGTTTTTGCATTTCATTTACTTTTGTTTTGTTTTGTTTCAAATGTAGTTTTTTCTGATTTGTTTAGTATTTTTCTGTTTTCATTTATTTTGTTTTGTTTTTTGTTCTGCTATTTGTTTAATGCAATGCAATACAACGATGATTGAGAAATGAACAAATAAACCTTCCTCAAAAGCCTGATGATCATATTTGATACTCGCATTTTAACATAATGTTTCTAAAAATGATATATGGATGATCAAGTAAAATTAAGTTGCTTCAGTTCAGGAAGTGTTAATCTTGAAATGGTACTAAAAATATAAGTTATCGTTATGTGTACTTCATAAAAATCAGTAAAAATTTCACAGCAAAAAGACACATGAACCACAACCTCAAAATCCATGTTTTATACTAAAATATATGTACTTACTAAAAAAGTATGAACTATAAATTAGATGTCAGAAGGTATATAGTAGATTGCGTACGGTACAAGATTTGATCATGTTGAGAGACCTTAGAAATTTGCTTAACAAATGTTATACAGTAGGCTTTTATAGGGTTAATTTTAACAAAACCTGTTTTGCACACACACTCTCTCACACACACACACACACACACACACACACACACACACACACACACACTCCATCTTTGTATCAGAGCTTGTGTGAATCAAAGCATGTGGTTCTACTCACTTGGAGTGGAAATAAAAATAGCGTGAGCGATTTGAATTGAACTCAATCTTAAATTGAGCCTCTGTGATAGTGAATTTAGTTTTGAACAGAAACTACATCTTTCTGTCTCTGCAGGTATGAGCCATGAGCCAAAGTCTCCATCATTAGGCATGATTTCGGCAGCACCATGCAGCATGGCGACTGTAAGCCCCCTCACTCCCTCCCCCATCAGCGGAGCAGTGGTGGCCAACGGGAGCCCCGCGGCCCAGTCTGCACACTCGGGATTCGCCGCCGCTCTCCGCAAGCTCGCCAAACAGGCCGAAGAGCCACGAGGTGAGCGCCCTTTCCTCTGCTCTTTACCCTTCAGTCTTTATCACCTCACCCATGATCCCATGCTGAACAGGCAATATGTTGCTGTAGTCAGCAGATCTTTACTAGTAGTACAACAACACTATTGCACTTATATGTCCTGATTCACTTAGAGGCAATTTCTATATGTGCATCATATACACACACAACTAAAGATCTTTCAGAGTCGTTAGCGTTTTTATATTATTTAGATAAGAATCTTGGCAGATATTAAGTAGATGATGTGTTTTGTGCTTTTGTGTTTTCATTCATTCGTTTGTTTGTTTGTTTGTTTTGTATTTTTTTATTTTGCTCATTTTCAGATTTTTTTAAAAACTGTTTTCATTTATTTATTTTTATTTGTTTATTTTACTGATTTGTTTTGTAATTTTGTTTTATTTTTGATTTGTGTTCTGCTATTTGTTTTTGTTTTTGTCTGATTTGCTTTGTAATTTGTTTCATTTTCTTCTATTTTTGTTTTGCTTCTGTTTTGCTTTTTGACTTCACATTTTCATGCCTTTTTTGTTTTGTTCTTTTATATGTTTTTGGACTTTTGTTCTGTTTTTATTCTGCTTTTTGTTTTGTATTTTATTTTAGTTTTTTAAATTGTTTTGTGTTTTTGCGTTTTCATTTATTTTTACCGTTTAGTGATTTTTGCATTTTCATTTATATTTGTTTTGAAATTATTTTGATTTTTTTAGTGATTATTTTTTTGGTTTTCATTTATTTTTGTTGACTTTGTTCTAAACAAAGTCAGAACAAAGTCTTTGTTTTTTTTTTTGTATTTTTGTTCTGCTTTTTGTTTTGTATTTTGTATTTGTTTTTTTGTTTTTTGTTCATTTTTTTCTTCATTTGCATTTGTTTTGCGACTTGTTTTGATATTTTGTTTTGTTTTTTGTTTGTTCAGTGATTTTTTTTTTTTTGCATTTTGTTTTTTGTTTGTTTTTCCTGATTTGTTTTGAATTTTTGCATTTTCATTTATTTAGCTTGTTTTTGTTTTGCTCTGCCCTTTTATGTTTTTTTTTTTTTTTTTACCTGATTTCTTATGTGATTTTTGTTTTCATTTGTTTGTTTTGGTATTTTTTTAGCTGTTTGTTTTGTATAGTTTTTTGTTTTGTTTTGTGATTTTTCATTTTCATTTGTTTTGCCCTTGTTTCTGTTTTGTTTTATGTTTGCTTTGTTAATTTGTTTAGTGGTTTGTAATATTTGCTTTGTCACTTACTGTTTTTTCAGTTGTTTCTGTTGTGTTTTGCCACCGCTTACATGGTCACTGATAGATTATGCATTGTAACGTCATTACCATTAGCGTAGTTGCAGTAAGTCTTTTAAAGCGGCATGTAAACAAGCCCGCCGCCATATGTACGCGTGTAATATGGACAGCCATTCTTTGCTCAGCGTGTGTATGAGTGTGGGTGGTGGTTTCTGTCAACAAATTGTGAATAGATTTGAATAATATTTGCATATGGGTTTGCAGCATTTCAGATGGCTGGCACAACATTTAGCTGCCCATCTGTCTGTGTAATTGTAATAGTCAACGCCAAAAAACCTGAACACACACAAAACATTACATACAATATCAAGTTTTAGACAGTGTTTTCTACTGTTGTCTTGGCATTTAAGATCTACAAAATTGTCTTCTGTCAGAAATGTTTTACTCTTCATTAAAAGAAAACAACATCAGCTGAAAGACAAGACATTCAATGCATTATGTTTTGAAGACAAACAGTGCAGTTTAACAAGCGTCTTCTTGAATGAGCTCAAGCATACATGGTTTGGCCGTGTGTTTAT